>CAJPEV010000448.1:106594-122594 GCA_905338385.1 Darwinula stevensoni
CCCTTTTCTGCATCATAAATCAACCAAGGATACTGACTTCTCCATTCTTCACGAAACTTCCTAACTGTTGATGCTCCTTCGAACCTTCCCTGTGCAGAACGGGAATCGGTGGCAATGTCAAGTTCGAGCTCGCTTCCTTTCTTCTTGCCCTCTTCATTCCCTCCTTCGCTTTCATGCTGTGACGTAGATCCTCGGGATTTTCGAGTCACGAAGCGATCCATCGGAAACTTGAACTTGTTCAAAATGGTGCACTGAAATCATTTCTCCAGGGAGAATGATTAAATAAGAACGGGTAAGACACGACGCGTGAGGGAAGGAAGGAGAGAGCGCTGACTTCTCTCCCCTCTCCTGGATGAAACGCATGCGCCTCAGGAGAATCACGTGCAGCAACCTGTCCGATACAGGCTATCCCCCCCCCCCCTCTCTCCCAACTCCCTTTGACCTCCTCGCAGAGATGCAACCAAGCCGGAGAAGAGATGATTCATACCACCCTTGGTGGGAAAAAAAAGTAAAATAAATTAAAAGAGGGGGCATTACTGTGTACTGTATGTTCGAAGAGTCATACTCGAGAAGTATATTGGCCAATCTTGGGGGGGCATTGCCCCCCCAAAAATAATGTTGGGGGGGCATGCGCCCCATTGCCCCCCTGGGTTCGGCGCCTATGCCACGAGTGGGAAAGCATCGCAGGTTTTTGGTAGAAGTATTTCATCAATGCTGTTCACGTTTATAGGGTGTAATGGGCAAAAAATGGGGAGCTCATTCAACGACTATTTTGTCGAGTGAGCCACGAAAAGTGCGTCTTCATGTTCGTAATGATTCCATGTCAGTGGCGTATTTTGGTTGAAGAGTCAGGAGGGCCAGGGCAGCATAATGGGGTCACCAAAACCCCACACAAGCGAGGAAAATGACTACCTCCAAAGGGGAGCGAAGCTCTGTCCCAGGGGCGTCAAGGTGGCGGCCGCCCCCTTGCCCCCCAGCAAAATACGCCATTGCTCCATGTTGTTTACTCGCAATGAAATTGATGTCTCCTTCTATCTGGTCCACGCTGTAGATAGGGAGGAGCCATAAGAGGAAAATCACAAAGTAGTGATATGCAGCTTTTAAGGAAAGTATTGGAAAACTGCAATTTCACGAAGGGGATGGAAACTGGGTAAATATCTCGCTCCCTTTTCTTAAATGCTTTCTCCAATTTGTCAACAGCCTGATAAATGCATAGGTAAATCACACTTCTTCCACAAGAACGTACTTCTTCGCGATAAATTCTGATAAAGATGCTGACCTCATCGATGGCTTAGTTTCGCTGAGATTTATAAGGGATATTTCCAGGGGAGTCTTTCATCATCCTTGAGAGTTCTCTAGAAAGTCCATTCCGAATACTCTTTCGTCCATCTTCTTTTATCTTTCACGTTTTCGTTTAATGGGTGTCCACAACAGAATAACCTGGGGGCATGGGAATACCAACCTCCCTTCATTATTTTGGCTTTCGGGTGTATAATTCAAGAGGATGTCTGTTTAAATATTCATTTTAAAAATTTTCCGCTAAAGTCAGAAATTTATTGAATGGGAAGAAAAATCGGAAGCTCCTGCTTTTGCAAGGATAATAATAGCGGAATAGGAATAATAGGATTCAAGTGCTCACTACTTGGAACTTCGAGAAACGAGATAGAGTAGGTTTTCTCCATGGTTTTATTTCACCTCCACTGAGTCAGTTCCAGTTTCTGCATTAACCTTCTATTCGCCAATATTTAAAAACCTTTTTTTTGTGGGAGCTTAAAAAGGATATGAGGTTCTTCTTACATTCTGTCTGCGTTCAAGTTATAGATAGATCTAACGATACAAGTCAGGACCAAGAGACTGGTGTATCTCGGTCCTCACTAGTAAAGCCACTTTGTTACAACGGAGTTGAACGACCAGCGTCGAGCGCTTATCTATAGGCCCTGCTACGGCCGAGGGAACCGAAAGATCTCAGCGCTTACTAGTGGCAGGCGCTCTCCCTTTTCAAGATACGCCGTGGACAGGTGTAGAGAGTCGAAAGACCGTATCTACTAAATATCATACGAAATATCTTCCGCGTCATTTCGTAACCATCAAAATTTCTCTCCAAATTTGGATGGCTTGAGAATGTCTCCTTTTCGAGGTCCATTGACGAGATTTCCGTATCCGTCGTAATCTTTTGCCAAGGCGAGAAGAATGACCCATCTTCGTCGAGTGGAGCGAAATGGCTGAAGACGAGAAGGAAGAGAACTTGCTTTCTCTGCTCTGTGGTTCTCACATAAGGCCCAACGACACGTCTCTTCATCGACATAGAAACATCGTTCAAAGATTCCGTGACTTTCCTTCCTCGGATGGAATGGATCGAGGGGTGGGAGTTGGGATGGGGGTGGGGATGGGAGTGGGAGGTGAAGCGGTGGAGGTGAATCGATGATGAAAGACACCTTCCCATATTTATGGGAAGGTGTCTTTCCCTAAGAAGTGGTGCAACCGAGAAGACCGGAAGTACGGAAAGCCCACATTCCGAAGCCATGATTATACGAGGCTGGGACTTTGGATTTGTGATAAAACGCAGTGGATGCTAGAATATATGAGTCAAGTACGAGGTGCCTTTGTTACCGTGGAGATTATCGCAAAGAGGAGTGTTTGCTTCGTCTCGATAAAAGAGGAGATGGGAACGTTGGGCTCCCTTATCGCTTTCCCCACCTACCAACGTCGCTTTCTCACTCTTCTGCCTTTCTGTGTTCTAACGAACATGAACGGTTTGGTGCTGGTGATCCTGTTGATCGGCCTGGCCTCAGGCCAGGAGGGAACACAGGAATTGAAGAAAGAAGACTCCCCTCTTCCTTCGGTGGAAGAATTTCCAAAGGCAGATGCGCTTCTCGCCAGAGGTTCTGGTCCTTCCAATCCCCAACCTCCTCCTCCTCCTCCTCCTCCCCCGAATGAAAGCCCCCCGCCGAAATCTTCGGCTTCGTCGCCGTCGAAGTCGGGGACCGACTTTCGTTATCCCAGAGACTACGGTGAGTCCACTTTCTCCCATTCCAGATCGCAAAGGAGTGACGGTACGGGATCGAAAGCCACCCAAACTCGGTGCGGGAGTGCATACTTTTCAACAGCAAGGCGTTCGACAAAATAGGAGAAACATCACCGTGAAGCTCTGAGAAAAGTGAAACATGCCCGAATTTGCTTTCATTTTTGTGCGTGGAGACGAATCGCGACAGGAAACTTGACTCCGATCGTCCGTGGAGGTGGCAAAATTACGCATCGATAACTCCATTTTCTCACCTTCAGTCAGTTTCTGATAGAGGGTAACAGCCATTCTCAGTGCTTATTCGATTCATGCAATCGAAGGACGAGGTAGAAAATTCTAGGAATCGAAGGACAAGGTAGAAGATTCTAGGAATGAGGATGATGTCATGTTCCAACTTCCGGCGTGTGTGACGGTAGACGAATTCCTTTCTCGTAGAAAGGTGACGTCATGGATCCAGCTCCTTTCTTATCAGGATCCACAGTATGGCGTCGTTTCCTCTACCGTCACGATACTGCGTATATTCTCAACTTTCGCCCTCCCTCTTTTCCTCCCCACTCTTTAGAGATGAAACTTTCACGAGATGGTGCCCGTTAGGTACGCAAAAAGCAAAACCTCTCCACGAGCGGAAATCATTCGTTCCATATCATTCCAACATTTATGTCCATTTGCAAATGCACTGCTAAAAAAACGAAAAGATCACATATTTACAATGCACTAGCACCTCTTTGGTCAAATAATAGCTTGCCAGCTTGCCATGTCAAAGCGAAACGAACCAATAAATTGAACAACGAGATTTTCAGATACAGATCAGTTTATTTTTCTTACATATTCCATACAAAATGTATAGAGTGCCTTATGACCAATATGAATAATCATTTCCCACCCTGAACGCGTCTTGCAAAAGCCTGGGCATGGTGATACAGAAATGAAGACTTCACAGCGATTTTGTAACCTCCTCATAGATGTGTTGAAGAGTTCCTCGGGGATTCGAGCCTATTCTTCCATGAGGACAGTGGTATACGATTTATGACGTCGGGTGATGATGGATTTCGACTCGCTTCGAGTCGTCCGAGGGCATCCGAAGCATCTTCTACGGGATTGTGGCCTGGTAACCTTGCAGGCAAGGTACCTGGTAACCATACATGCGAAGCGTTCGATCTCCAAGACTGCATCTACTTGACGCTGTGTCGGAGAGCATCACCAGGATTAAGAAATCGGGTCCGATAGCCCCTGCATAGGGTCGGCCGATGATGCCAACATCTCATTCCTGTACCTCTGTCCCGTTACGCCACCATTCTCGAATGTAGGATGGACCATGCGACCATCGATCCCGACATCATCCCGTAGCACGACCCCATCACTACTATGGATCACCGTGCCCAATGATGCGTCTAGAATTTTCAAACGAGGAAGGATCCGGTGACAGAAGTTTCGAGTCATCGGTCCGGGACCCTTACGTTCCCCTCCTGGTCTATGTGATGGAGTGGGGGTGAGAATTAACTGAAATTTTGCTGGACTGGAATGGTAACTGACAATAAAATAGGGTCAAGGGTGAGGGCGACAGTCACCATGGGGGGGACTGAAATCCCATCTCCCGCGTCTCTGATATCCCTTCTTTCTCTCTAGTTCAGATCTCTCCACCCACGAACGTGCCGAGAATCTCTTTGTAAGTAGCAAGACTCCCCAGATTACCAGTAGAGTTTGGCCTTGCAATGGTCCTTGCATGGCAGCGTCGGCATATCATCGGCATTAGCAGCAATGCTTGGTCCATTCGTGGCATTCATGGCCAGCCATTTTTCACCATGCATTTTGCCTTGCCTCATAATAGGAATCAATCAAAGTGGTCACTTCATCATTTATCACCCCCATATTCGAGACTGATTCATGGAGCCCAGGAAATAAACAAGCTGTTTGGTAGCGGATTCATATAAGATTCCTTATAAGAGCTACAATTTCTCCAATTGGTGCCCTAAAACGATGTGTTTGCGAACTTTACCTTTTTTTTTACCATGTTTGGAGGGATGAATAGTGAAAATGTGAGTTGAATTCGCTGACACTCCCTAGAATTTAAAGGGAGGAACATCTGAAAGTGCCATATCAGGAGATACTTGACCCGATATGATACATTCAGGGGAAGAATCAACTCTTCATACGTACTATCACTTCAAGTACGCATCAAATGCACTATGCCCGATTTGACATTTCAATATTAGGCCATTGTTGGCAAAGGCCTAAGGATTTTGCCAATACTGCGCCATTCTTGGTCGAATTAATTGGCCTTCCTCTGGCCAATAAGACATTTCGGCCTTGGGCAATTGTTGACAACCAAGGAGGACCCAAAGACTTTGCCGGTGGTATGCCATCGTTGGCCCAATGATGTTTGGCAATCTGGGTCATCCATGAGGAGTATAGGTCTCCAAGTGTTCGCGATCCCCTTCCCGTGCACATAACTTCATCTCCGTCGATTCGTCACATCATCTTAAATTGCATACTAACTTCAATTTTATTGGTTCATTGCAATTGCATCTTAAGACGGGTAGCAGTCATTTCGACCGAGGAGGTGGCCAGATTTATCGGAAACAGGGGTGACCCTTTCATTATTTTTTGTAGTGCATTTTGCACAAGTTTCTGGCATTTTCGGATTCGTCGTAGTCATCCGATCGTTCGTTTTCTTATTTTTCCTGCCCTGTTATTGCGCGTGGGGCGTGCAGATCCGATGTTTTCCCGCATCGGGCCGCCGTCTAACTTCAACCCCGACGGCGACAGTTACGTCATCACGCAGGAGAGGCTGTCGCAGATCCGGGAACCCCTCATGTACCCCTATTACGACGGTGGGGTACAAGACGAATTCTGGGGGGAGAACGATTACCAGGACAACTTCAACTCCGGTACTTCCCTGCTAGACAAGAAACTCAACTTCCTGCTTCCCTTCTTCGGCTTCGCATTCAACTATACCTGGGTAGGAATTCCGACCTCTCACAAAAGGCTCCCAGAAAAAAGACTAGGAAATTAAATAATGATAAGAGACGGAAGGCAAGGACCCGTATTCCGATACGGGATCTTTCATATCCCTTCTATTCCCTCCCTTGCTCCGTGTCCGGTCGTGACGAAGTCATATTGCAAAGACGGTTTCCCATCGCATGCAACTTACGACCGTTTCTGCAATTTCTGCTTTCATTTGCTTTCCGAGCGGCAGCAGGTGGGCAGTTCCAAAGTTACTGACATAACGCCAGACTAAAATGAAATCGTGTATGATGTTATATCTTAGAGACGGTTTGGTCTACAAATTCTATTTCACCAGTGCTTTATAGAGCACAGATACCTGCACCTTTTCCGGTCAAAATTTTCTCATTCAAGGCCACTCATGTCGTGCTGCTGACGTAACAATTTAGACAACTGTTTTCATTCTGCTGCTTCCCTTCCAATTTTGTCTGATTTGGCTCTACCCGAAGCTTCCATATTTTCAGAAAAGAAGACACAGAACATCGCTATTCTTAATGTCAAATTTAATTTTGTTTAACTCAAAAATGAATTGGATAGGAGACTTTTCCAGCGTTACTGACGTAACATATTAGCCAAAATGCGAGATTCACCAAGCAAGTGTTCAATTCGGCTGTATCGCAACATCTTAACGACCTGGGCTTAGCCGAGCTTATCGTCTCGAGGGGGAGGGGAAGGTCGGGGAGTTAATAATCCTGTCTCCGGACTTTCGGATAGAGCCCTATATCTGAACCTGATATGACATTCTGAAATGGAGTTGCGAAGTCTCTTGTTAGTTTAGTTTAGTTTAGTTTGGTTTAGTTTGGTTCAGTTTGGTTTGGTTTTCGAGTCGCACCGATGCAGGAAAGCGTAAATGAAAGTAGCGCGTAACCGGAGCAAGGGAAAAGGATGGGTTGTATCGAATGCCTTTTTTCTGGGGAGCCCGTCTTCCGGAAGAAAAGCTCGGAAGGTATTCGTTCACGAACCACCGGAACAGATCTCTCTGAACGGGTACGTGGGCTTCTCGGACAACCTGCGGGTGATCCGGAGTTACCCGTTGCACTTCCCCACCGAGACGTGGCCGCACGACAACGACCCCAGCTTCATGGGTCCCTTCTTCTCCGAATGCCGGATCGGCCTTCTCCGGGGCGACGAGGCCAACTTGAAGAAACCCGGCGTCTACTTCCGCGTGGAACGGGATCTCCAGGCGAGAAAGGACCAGTTCGGCGTGGAACTCCGCGAGAGACTCCGCTGGGACATTCGAGAAGGGATGATCGGCTCCGAGATCTTCACTCCCAAACACGCCTTCATCGTCACCTGGAAGAACGTCACCTTCAACGGTGGACAGAAGCCTAATGCTCTATACGTCGTAAGTCCTACGTTTCACTCTCTCTTCCTTCCGTTCGGGGAATCGCACAGGGGAATCGCACGCGTTCGAAGATTCCATCCTCTGTACCCTTCGAAATTCAGCCGAACGGTGATACGATATTGGATCATCTTTGAAAACGCTCGGTCGAATCGTTCGGTGACCGATTCTACTTCGTAAGGGGAACGAATTCCTCGCCTAAAAAGTTATGAAATTTGAGATTCCTCCCATCATTTTAAAAAGGAAAATCGATGAAATCTCTCACATTGGGCTGTATTCGTATCGGTCAAATAAATTGATTTCGTTGCAGGTATTCTATTTGTATTTGCTTTCTCTTCGCTTGCTAGACGAACACGTTCCAGTTGGTGGTGACAACGGACGAGGTGATGACGTATGCCATGTTCAACTACGAATGGCTGGGCTGGACCACTCACACGGGAGCCGGAGGTTCCTCGGACGACGGACAGGGTGGAACTCCCGCATACGTAAGGATTTTCCTCTCGGGCGTGGGGGAATGAGGGAAGGATCGTGCTGATTTCGGGTCTCCTGGGCAGGTCGGGTTCAACGCTGGAAACGGGAGTCGCGCCTTCGAGTACAAGCCCTTCTCTCAGTTGACGACCATCCGGGACCTGACGAGTACCGGAAACGCGAACGGGAAACCCGGACGACACATGTTCCGCGTCGACGAAAAGATCTACCCTGGATCCTGCAACCCCGATCCCCGTAGGTTCCACGATCCGCTTTTCTCTTTCTCGTCGAGTTCTTTTCCGAAGTATTCCGCCGTAGGAGTCCCACCTGTGCATAAGTGTCGGAATCACTCGCAAAGGCGTCCGACTTTAAATGCATGAAGAACTGTTTTCTTTTAGATTAAAATATGTCGTTTCCAGGTTGCATGTAGACTTAGCTGGGTCCCTGCGATGTAGTCCACAGAGGGGTATGACATTTGTCGCCTCCTATCCTTTCCCCTCCTGCCCCCCTTGGCTTCCACTAAACGATGGATTCCCACACGATTCCTCTTTCGCCCCGTTCCATGCAGAGGGGACAAACCTGCCGCTGGTGTTCGCACCGGAAAACGGAAACATGTTGGGAGGAACCGTGGTGAACGTGACCGGGCCGTGTTTCACGCCGGGGCAACGCGTGACGTGCCGCTTCGAGGACTGGGACGTGGAAGGGATCGTCGTGGACAGCAACCGTGCCTCTTGCGTCATGCCGAGGATGTCCATCTCCGGTTACATCGACTTCGCCGTCTCCCAGGATGGAGGTCCCTACTATTGGAAGGGGAAATTCTTCGTCGGTGAGATACGGACAAATTTTCCCAGTCCAGAGTCGAGAGTAGATAGAGCGTAGGCCTATGTGTACTCTGCACGGTGCTGCTTTCGAATAAATAAAAGCGAGATAAGAGGATCCTCGCCTGAAAGTCCCTGCCGATAAGGTTCCATCATAATGCCTCGTTCCTATATTTTCTCTCAGATTTTCGGTTTCCTCATGCACTGCAAATTTGGATTTTATCGTTTTTATTCTTTTCTATCAATAGGTTTCATGTCTGCCTGCATCAGTTCAGTCTATGTACATTTTCATTCATTTCGATTCGAATCCGTATCCAGTCATTTTGACTGGCACATTTAACTTTGTGAAGTTTCCTCGTTATTGTATTTTATTGTACTGCACTTGAATTTTTATCTTTATTGGTCGATTTAATTCATTTTCGCTCTTTCAATTTTATATTTGAACGCTCGAAGAATTCACGTTCCATGAATTTCCACTCATCAATTGATCGCTTAATTGGTTATTATTTATTTTGCTTAGAAACACCTATGTTGGCGCCGGAGGGGATCTGGTTTACCAACCTGGAATATCAGAGTAAGAACCCCGGTCTGGTTCACATTCAATGGGCGAAATTCAACTTGACCAAGGACGAAAGTGCCAAGGTTCAGATCTCCATCTGGGGATACAAAGAGGACACCATCGACCCGAAACTCTACTGGATCGATATGATCGAGGTACGGGATTTTTTTCCGTGGGAGCGGGACTCGATTCGCCCCCTCTCTGTTGCCTATCTTATCGGAGTCGCTCGACGATGTTTTCCGTGTAGGAAGGTACATCGAACACTGGGGATTACAAGATCATCCCCCAAGACTTCGTCGGCCGGAATAACCGGGAACTTTCAGATTTCACGTTCGGGATGATCCAGGTGAACCTGACGGACCCGCTCAGCGTGCTCAAGCTGAAGAACACCCCGTAAGTAGGCTCGTTCTCGGCCGCGATGCCGCATCCACGACTCCGGTTAAAATTCCGCTGTCAGCAGTTTTAAATCGGCACTCCTTCCCTCCCGTTCAGGGTGTTGTGGAGCAAGCCCATCCCTCTGGGATGGTACTTCGCTCCGCAATGGAGGCGGCGGTACGGGGACAACTGGGCCAATGCCCTGTGCAACAATTGGATCTCGGTGGATCGGGCCATGAAGCTCTTCACCTACGAAATCCCGAAATGCCCTTGTTTGATCGAGCAGGCCGTCGCCGCCAAAGGATACTTCGCGCCTGATCTGGAATGCGACAAGGACGGAAACACGGAATGCCTCTGGCATCAGGGGGCTCAGCATTGCATTCGATCCGGAATGGCCAAGTCAGCATCATCTCTTCTTGAATTCCTACGCAATGCTTTAAAACGGGGAAGAATAATTTCGAAGTAAACGAAGTTGAGCTTTTAAAAATTTCTGACCGTCAAGATACCGAAATACTTATCTTTCGGTTTGGCATTTTTTCACCTGGAAATACCGTCATGTACTCGCGAGAAAATACGCTTTCTATCCCATGTCCTGTAACCTTTTTTTTTCAATCTCTTAATTTCGTGACTGATTGCAGTAAGGACGCAGCAGGCCAACAGTGCTGCTACGACCGAGAGGGATACCTCATGATGACCACGGACACTCAATGGGGTGGAAATCCCCACAGGGCTCACGATTTCGGCATGATCCCCTACTACGAAGCCAATAAGGTAGGCCGTTTGTTCCATATTTCCGATGGAGGCTGAAAAACCCCCTTTCGGTTCGGTGGTAGTAATTGCTTTATCGCTCGATAGGTCCCGACACTCTCTCACTATTACCACGACATCATCCCCTTCTACTTCTGCTGCATGTGGCAACACGAACAGAGCGAAGGGTGCACCTCGTTTCGATTCGAACGCAGGATTTCACAGGATTGCGTCGGGTATCAACCGCCCGGCACGGGTCTGTCTGCTTCATCCTCGTGCAGAAATCCATTCGAACGATCTCATTTTGCAGTGCGGTATCGATTCGATCTTAGCTGCCGTATACGGTGACCCTCACTTCCACACATTCGACGACACGGAATACACTTTCAACGGGAAAGGGGAATTCGTGCTGGTGAGGGCGAACTCGAACAAGCAAAAACTGGACGTGCAAGGACGCTTCGAGGCCGTTCATCCCAATCGACTTCATGAATCCAAGGCGACAATGCTCACCTCTATTGCAGGTATTCGCCGGGCTCGTGCTTCAGAGAAGAGGCAAAAAATATTCAGAGACAGGCAATCCGAACGCGACATCTCATGACGACCTGATATTGTCTTCACCCATTCCTGAGAGTGACGTAAGAGATCGTGGAAGCGACCGTTATACCGATCGGGCCGGAGTCATTTTCAGAGTTTGACTCTTCCATCGTCTCTTTTTTTCTTACCCGGTCCGAGTGCGAATAGATATTTAATCGTCCGACCGAATCGTATGGAAACGGTCTGCGATGGTCTCTACTGCGACGTCACTTTCAGGATGCCCTTTTCCGCTGACGTTTAAACGTTCGTCGGATTTTCCAGCCAGGGACAACGTATCGTCGACGGTAGAAGTGAGACTTCGCCCGAAAGAGGGACAATGGAGATACCGATTGGACGTGATCGTGGACCACCGATTCTTCTACTTCGACCGATACCCGCAGAAGATCCAGGCCTTCAAAGGTACTCTCCCGCTCTCTCCGCATCTACGGTAGCCCTTTTTCCGAACGAGACGTGACGAAATGAGATGTTCGCAGGAGTGACGGTGTACGTACCGACGAACATCCTGAACCAGAGCCACGTGGTGGTGATGTTCCAGTCCGGGGCCGGCATCGAAGTGGTCGAAAATCGAGGATATCTTACCGCCAGAGTCTATCTCCCTCTCTCCTTCATTGTACGTCCGATCGCTTTCCTCGGGGTCATCAGCTCTTAGGCAGATATCGGGTGTGCGATCGGTACCGAGTCGTCAACTGGTAGATGCGAGAGGAGGTCCCTTCCTCCGGATCGATTGGGTCCATCGTATTGCAAAGAATGATGCTATGAGTTCTTTTAAATTGATTATTCGGTTCGTGAGAAGATTGCTTCGTGTCGCCAGTAATGGGTTTAGGGTAATGGAGTGCATGGAATCGAGGTCGTTTAAATGCAGATCTTCAGCAGATAACACTATTCAAACGGTGAAGGTACTCGGCCTCTTAGCCCATAATAGTATATCTGTTTTCTATGGAAGAGCCAAAGGACTTTGAATTTCAGTTACGATGCCGGAAATACCCTGAACCGACAGTTACACAACGATCTTTAAGTGCTGATGCGAGGAAATAATAAAAATGAAAGGTAGAAATAGTTAAACGCCAGCCGTTCATGGAAAGTCTGTCCTTCCGTAGCCTTGCATTTCAGGATGAACAGATCACGTAAATAAAAGGAAATAGGTCAGTTGGTCCAGGTAAGGAGAAATGGATGCTATGAAATGCTTTTGATCCATGTGGTCATCCTGTGACGGATTGGAAGAAACGGAGCTCCACGCCTTAGATTGTTGCCATTTTCCTAGACTCATTTGCTCCCATGAACGAACGGAAATTCGAAAAACTTTGTGGGGGGGGTAAGAGTGTCCCAATTCACAACCGCATCTCTATTCTCTTTATCCAACTGGTATTTTTCTAGCATCTAACGGCTCATCGCCTAGGATTTTCCAGCGAAGAACAAGTCATTGCATCTTTCTATCTAATTGCTAGTTTGCTACCTATGTGCCTGTACCAGGGAGTCTCAAAGTGTCCTAACCGTAATTGCGAAGAACGAACGTAGCTACTTCATCAACCGGAACTGTCTCTTGGGTAAATATGGGATAATGAGGTAAAACAAAGTGCAGTACAAAAAAAAAGGTTAAAGAAATAATATTGCTGCTCGTGCGATGACCTTTCAAAATCACAATGGGTGACGATGGACATTCGGAATGAGAATTGGAAGAAAGGGAATAGAAACATGCCGGTTGTTCATGAAAGCAGGCTGACAAGATCCTTTTTTGCGAGCTCGTTTCCCCACGTCTAATTCATCATGGAAACGAGCACTTCCAGCGAGATTCGGGGACTGACGAGTACTTGTTGGGTCGTGTCTGATGTTGCAGAATCAGACCAGAGGTCTATTTGGAAATTGGAGTTTCAACATGGAGGACGACTTCCAGCTTCCCGAAGATGATCCCAACAACTACCTCAGCATGGACATGAGCAATCTAGACAGGATTCACAACGCATTCGGCATGAAATGTATGAAGATATTTCCCGGAATCAACTTTGCTTTCTAACGTATAAAGTGCAAATACTATCGTTTTCTCCATGCCGTAGGGATATTGGACGATAAAGAGGATCCATACAAAGGAAAATCCCTCTTCTACCACGAACATGGGAAGAGCTCCAATTTCTACTTTGACGAAACGTTCTTGCCGGAAATGGATATCGAACCGGAAATCCCGACCAACGTGTAAGTTCCTGCCTGGAATGCACTCAGAACGGACTGTTCGATGGATGGATTGATGAAATGCTGGGCTTTTACAGGACCTTGACCCCTTCGGAAGTGCGAAAGTTCTGCGGAGAATCCTATCAATGCTACTTTGACTATGCCGTGACCATGGACAGAGAGTTTGCCAAGTGGAGCAAACACTATCAGGATGAATTCGTCAACATCAAGAAATATGGTCTTCGCAAGGGTAAGCCCGAAGAAGTACTGAAGAATTCACAAGATGATATAATTTTTTTTAACGATGCTAACGATGAACTGTTCAAGCTGGAATGACAGGAAATTTTGTCAAGTGAACTCAATAGCGGAGCGACCTGCCTGCAAAATTTGTTGAGAGATGAGACTTTTGAAGCACCGAAATTTGTGAAAATACATTACAGAAAGTTTTAAAAAGAGTCAACTTTTTTGCAGTGACATCGTGTGGTGCATTGCCTATCCCGAAACACGGGCGGAAGAGCACATTTGCCTTCACTGTCGGAACGGAAGTGAAATTCGACTGCGATCCTGGTTTCATCTTGACGGGGGAGAGGAGACGATGGTGCTATGCCACCGGAGAATGGAGTCACCCAGAAGAAGGCCGATCCTACTGCATGCGTAAGTCACCTTCCTACGGTTCCGAGTTCCCCCCCCCCCTCCCCCTAATTACCGATTTAGAATCTTCTGTCAGACGATAATCTTCGTTCATGGAATATACTAATTGGGCCTGGCTAATCAAAGTTTTAGTCATCCGTCCGGATGACTAAAAATCCTCTGAGCATGCAGGAGCTCACGCATTTCTTGTCGTCCACTTGAATTTGCTGACCAAATGTAGGCCTTCATAAATTCTCACCGAACCAGAGATAAAAATCAAGTTTAACCGATACCATCCGAGAAGGAAGACGAGGGTATCGAGGGAATTGATGAAAATGTTGATTGTAGCGGAGGACGAGTTCTACGCACGACAGGCAGGGATCACGTCAGGGATAGTGCTGGCAGTGATCGTGCCCATCGTAGTCCTTGCCGTCTGCTTCCTCCTCACCATCAGAAAGAGGAGACGCGAGAGAGTTGAAGGAATGGGTGAACGGGAGAGGTTCATGAAGGCGCCACCGCCTGTCGCCTTTTCCACCCCGGCGTTCTCTCATTCGCCGAGATCCGATCCATCCCCGCCGAGCTCTCAGTCCGACCACTCCCGGCCGACTTCCTCTCCCGATTCAGCCAATCCAAGGACGACGGTGGAACCGCGCTTTCGCGGAGGCGCCTATTACACCGGGGAACCTTTGCCCAATAAATTGAATGCTGAATTTTATGACTACGACGAGGGGGATTCAACCCATTCTTCACGAACTGAGTGAAAAGGGATTTCTGCCTCTCAAGTGGTGATTTATTTCTTCTTTTTTTTTTTATACGTGCACCGACTGATTTTTTTTTTATACGTTGGTACGATGAAGAGCGACTTCTCTGCGTGTCCCCGGCACAGTTACACAGGAGATATGGATGAGAAAATTTTAAATGCCTTCTATGTAAATTCGACTTACAGAAAAAATCACCACTGGAGTGGGACTCCCTTAAAAAAAAACTTTAAAAGATGAATATTTAATCCATATTTCCTATGTTTCTGTTTTAGCCGAGGATGAATTTTACGCGAGGCAAGCCGGGATCACATCCGGGATCGTGTTGGCCGTTCTCATTCCCATTGCCATTCTGGGTATCTGCCTCGTGATCCAAATCAGAAGGCAGAGAAACCAGCCATCGGGTCCCTATGTCAACAGTATCGGCCCGTGAGTATGAGATCTCTGTTAAGCGTTTCACGCCTCTCACAACGAAACGGGCGATGCCAAAATTCTACCGTAAACCAATTTTACGTTTCCAGAATCATAACAGAGAAGTCGCCTTCATCGCCAGGGAAAGAAACCGAGGCCTGAGCCTTGTGAGTCATATCTGTACAAAAATTCCCTCATCGCTCATGGTCTCTTTTTCCGTCATGTGCTCTGCTCTATCTGTTCTTGTGATCCCATGGTCATACCCGAGTGAGTACTTCAATTGGACTTGGAAAGTTAGAGTACATGCTGAGGTCACCCTCGCCTCAAGTTTCGTAACGATGTAGTACGGTGATTTGTCGCAAAAAATGCTTGATAATGAAATAAAGTTGTTTTGATAGTCTCAGTGGTGTTTCAATCAATCATGTAAGAGAGACACGACCTGGGCGGACGAGGAGATTCCCCCCCCTCCCTGCCCCAAGGCTCATGTTAAACAGTGAGGGACTAAGACGCGAAGGGACTTGCATTGCATCCGTGTAACTGGAAGCTCATCTCATTTCCCTGTGGTCGTCTGTCATATGAACAGGAATATCTTCATAGAACCGATTCAGATAGAAGATCGTAATGAAGTAAGGAAAAGGATGGGGGACAAGTGAGGCATGAACAGGATTCCCATCACAGCCCATCAGAAAGTGACTTCATTGACCCTAATGAGATGCCTCTCGTGGAGAAATTCAGCCCTTCTCCACTTCTTCTGCCTTGAAAGGATGCCAGAAAAGTCATGAATTTTCATCTCCGTCTCCATCTCTTCTTGTCGCATGCCAAATACGGCTAGATTTTTGGCATCGTATGAGATAATAGATATTTCCAGAACTCTGACGCCTAGTTACTGTATCTTAAGCCGCATCACGCGATCATGCTTCATTAACGCTTATTCTGCGCAAAGGCAGAATAAGCGTTGGCACGATCGCCTTACCTGAATGGATTCAATAGCTGTTCGAAAACAGATTTGCCCGATTTGCCATTTGCGTTCGCGTCAGAGAAGATCTCACCTCGGCTGACTGTGGAGCAATCGAACACTTATGGTGCGAGATCGGTGGGGCAACTGGGAAG
>CAJPEV010000449.1:0-122542 GCA_905338385.1 Darwinula stevensoni
ATGCTAACGCTAATAGCACATGAGCTAATTGGTGATGCAAGAGTATTGAATGTGCTAGGGAGACGAAATCAGCAAAGTTGTCATGAGTCTCATGAAAACGTGCTAAACTGTTCACAATGAACGATTGTGGCAATCAGCTGGAATATCATGATGGTGTTTAGGAACTATAAGCTATAAGCTATAAGTGTATACATGTAATAAAGCGATTCAGTTCCGAATGGGTAATGAGGTGAACAGAGGTTTGTCAAGGAGACGTTATGCTCATAATAGACGGTTCAAATTGCCGCCTATTAGACGGCCAGCGTAGTGGCCGCAGGCCTCTAGTTTGATTTTAAAAAGAACGACTTGCCCGTGCCGGGATTCCCAACGAGAATCACGTTACTACTAGGGCGCACATTAATATATTTATCTGTCAAATTTATTTCCACGCTCCCTCTCCGTTAAGGTGTGGATGTGTGCATGCATGTATTTGTGTGTGTATTTATAGGATTTTCAACACGAACTTGATATTCCATATGATAGACATCTTGGATCTCGAGAGGAAGGCCTTGATCGTAGTGCTGGTGCGCGAAGGAGACATAGGGTTGTTTCCATGCGGGTCCGCACATTCTTTTCCTCGATCACTTCCAATCTCAATGAAACTCAGCATGTTATTGTACCTAATGAGAAGACAAACTACATCAAATGTCAGCTCCATACATTATGTATTCTAAGAATGACAGTCAGTCAAAAAATCTATCGTTTTGGACCATTTTTGTCCTTGGGATCACAAAAATTGTCACAACTCCGTTATTAATGAAATTAAATACGTGAATATGATATCGCTGCGTAGGTTATGAAATTTCCTATCAGATGCTATGTAACATATGGTGATGAAAGCAATGACTTTGCCATAGAGGTCTTGTAATGAACTTGATGTTTGTTCTGACCTTGACCTCAATTCCCACACTTCATTTCGCTGAAATTCTAGGAACTCTTCAATCATGTTTACATTTATGTACACAGCAAATTTCGTTTTGGGTCTTTGCTTATCAACAGAGATATGCGCATTTTGGGCGTGACCTTCATAACATGCACTAGTATCACACAACACCAGAGTCATGGGCTCGTACAGGCGCTTCCCTTATTAGCAATAGCCTGTCCTAATCGTTTCGAATCAGCTATATATCTGTTGACAGAGCATGTACAATGTCTTACGTCGAGAAAATTTTAACTTCTTTCCGATTTTCTGCCGAGGAATGTACCATCACGAATAAGTGCTCGGTCCGTCGGACGCCAGAAAAGCAAGTGGGGTAATCAGAGTAGTAAATTTCATAACCTATGCAGCGATATCATATTCACGTTTTTAAATTCATTAGTAACGGAGTTATGACAATTTTTGTGATCCCAAGGACAAAAATGCTCCAAAATGGTGGAGTTTTTGACTGACTGTCATTCTTAGAATACATAATGTATGGAGCTGACATTTGATGTAGTTTTTCTTCTCCTTTAGGTACAATCAGCATGCGGAGTTTCATTGAAATTAGAAGGGGTCGAGGAAGAAAGTGTGCGAACCGGCATGGAATCACCCATAGACGGAAGTGCTTTTGTTGGTTGTCCTTTCTCAAGAAATGTTTCTCGCAATGTTGACATGGATTAGCAGGACGCTCTTCCCACAAAACCACTATCGTCATCATGATCACTATCATAATCATAACCAATATGCGTTATTACATGCCTAACGATGTCAAAGCATATTGTATTTGAAGTGTGTGAGATGATGACGGTCTTGATCCCCTTTCTTACTAATTCGCCGCTGCACTCGACACATGGCCTCTGCTCGCAATCCATTGCTTGCATGCACTATCGTGCATGCGGAGAGAGAGGGGGGGGATTGAGTGAGGGGAAAAGAGTGATTGAGGGGGGGGGGGGGAGAAACGCAAGAGATGAGGGGGTTCGGGCTCCCTCCTTTCCTTTCATACCGCCATCTGTTATTGTTTTACATTCTCCCCTCACTCACACGCACATTGATTTACTTCTTTCAAGGGAATGGTCTCTGCTAGCGCTTGTTATCTCTATGCCCTGACTCCATGCCGTCACCCATCAGCAGTCCGTCAGAGAAATGTATTAAATCCGGAATTTTCTGCATGTGTTAAGATGAAGCGAAAACAACGTTGTGTAACTGAGAGGGAATATCACGTATATTTTTCTTCCGAATACATAATTTCGCAAGAAAATAAAAATTTAACGAATGCAGTAATTTTCAAATTGTCTTGATTAATACAAAAGGATGGATCACACCTTCATGTGATCCTAGATAAATGTAGCAAATATCAATGTTAGACAGATTGTAGTAGAAAAAATAAAAAATGCATTTATGCAAGCGCTTACAACTTGTAATGATGCTAACGTAGCCTCCCTCTTCTCTCAGTTCCTCTTCATCCTCCTCCCGAGGAATATGAAAATGTCGTCTCCCACTCAGCTAAATGTTTGGATCGTTAACCCCTGACAAATGTTAGACAAGTATTCATCGCTTCATACATTTCAACCCTCAGATCATGAGGCATACAAATACAAATGCGTTACTTACATGGCGTCCTGGTCAGGTGGTGGGTCGATGTCTTCCCAGTCAGGTGGTGGGGCGATAAAATGATCAGGGGGAGTTGATGGTCGACCGTGGCAATACCAGTACAGTCCCCCAACAACTCCCCCGATCTAGAATATCGCGGCCAAACCGACAATGATACCTTAAATAAGTTTGACCGACAATTTTAACATCCTATGTATAGTAAGAGCCTCATTATTTTAATTTACTCACCAATCACAACACCGGATGAGATGGCCTGAGAGGGAGACAAATCAGCTTCTAAAAAGAGGCATTTCTTACATTTTCTTCAGAGAATAGTTAAATCACATTTTCTTAAAATAATATTTATATTTCTCGGATGTACACAATACGACACCTATAACATTGATTTACTTATGGATAACGACTCCGGAGATCATTGAGGGCGATTCGGTTCCTGCAAAGAAACGGGTTCTGAAATTTCACGAAGCAGAGGAGAGTCACAATCAAGTTTTTCTCAATTACGTTCACATTTCTTTGTAAAAAAAAAGACCACATGGAATGCCTTCCGGTTGATGCAAATCACATTCCATGCGGTCACCATTCGCTCCTCAAGGTACCCCCGCGCTAAACATTCGAAATCCAATGTTTTCTGGCCTTTTGGAATAGTGATGGTCTCGTTCTTGGAGGTAGGAAAGGAGAAAGTTCACTCACCTCACAAATAGAGGTCACATCTTCCGCAAAGAAGAGAAGGAGGGGGAGACAAAACGTGCTGCTCATCTACACAGTAATTAAAAATATTAGAGTATGTTATCCTCGAAAAACGTTTTCCTTCCACTACGTTCTAATAATCGTTCCCGAATACTTCACTACTAAAGCCTCGTCGTCAACCTCGCTTTTCACCACTTTCCAGGACTTCGGACAAGTCCTTGTGCAAAATGTCTCTATTGGTTTCAGGAACCTCTGGATAGTTTATTTTCCGATAAGATTATAAGTCCGCACGATAACCAGCCCTTCGGCGATTCATTTCCTTCCTTTCACGTTTCAGTGACAGGAAATAGACTTTCAAGAGATGTGCTTTAATAACATGATCATGCATGAATAAAACTGTGCTGTATATGCAGATGAACATATACATTTCAAATCAAGCCTAGTTGGATTGTTTGCGGCGGTCGGAGTGATCGAATAAGTTGGTTTTATATTTCTCCTCCTTGCTCGTCTGCTCCGGACAAATGATAGGAATCCACGTATTCGTCAACGATCAGCTCTGAAGTAGCGTCAGTAGACAGGGGAATAAATCGGTAAAGAGCTTATTCGTTACCTGATGGAAAAAGAGAGACAATAAATTATCCGCTTTGAAGGAACTCGTAGGCGATCGTCTGTTTAGAGCGTGGATCATCTCCTTTCCTCCCTTTTCCGTGTTAACGTCGTCGGGATTAAGGGAATTCTTGTATGTGATATCCATGATGTTGTCACCTCAAATCAATGGACAGTTGGGGGAAAATCGACGGTGTTCCTCGTAGGGATTGTCTCCGTCTTCCCAGTTGTGAAGGATCAGACGGCAAAAAATACAAGCCGTCTCATCGCGAATCCCGGTATACTTTAGACCCTTCTTGCCATTTCATCACTAAATACGATGTATCTCTTCGGGAATAACTCAAACGACCAAATTCGCTTGGCATGGCACAGCATCTTCTTCCGGTTTGGGTTGAAATCTTCCTCGTCGGATGGATAACCCTTGTTCAGAGCGCGAGATGAAAACTCAACGTTCAAAAGGCATTTACCAATCAGTAGGGGAGAAAGCCAATTCATTTCCTTGTGACATTGGTAAACACTTGGCGGAGTGGAATAGGCTTCGTAACCAGGAGGTAAGTGACGATGTCGTGGACGAATGGTTTCACCTGATTCGCCGGTGATAAAGAAGGTCTTCAAGCTGCATTTCCCTCAGCAAAATGCACAGCAAACGATGATATTCGATAAATCATCCAATTTGTCCTGTAACGTCGATGCGGTCTCTGGATCAACATCCATATAGAATCCTCACCTGACAAGCTCCAACACATTCACGTAGCTAGATATTGCAGGAACACAGTTGAAAGTCTTCCTGCGTTTGTTCTCGGCGAAAAACGAGAGGGCAAAATTATTGCTGGGATTGGCAAGCGCAACGTCAGTGCTGATACCTTTCATATTTTCGACTGAATGAAAGCGGCATGATACCTGATGCTTGTATATATTTCTTCCATAAGATACTCCCTGCTTCCCTTCCTAACACGTCCTTGACCGTCAGGGAACAGGACAGTAATAGTTGAGGAGCGTGACGGAAAAAGGGGCCCACCACAATCATTACGTCATGGGAGATAACGTTACCATACACGTTGGCATAATCAATTCTTTCATCCAACCTTATTGATTTCTTGATGTGAACTGGTAATGACGGGAGATTTTAATCAATTAGAACAGGGAATTTATGGTACAAGATTCATGCCGTAATAGTGTTCAAATCCAAAAATATTGAGTATATTGTCATCAATTATACATGGATAGTGCAAATCATCGTGCCCTCGCTAATTCAACGTTAATCTATATTTACTGAGTACTCATATAAATCGATGATAACCTGAGGTTAATTAATATGAAGTTGAGGTTTATGAATATTGAGTGCAAGTCAATATTGAAATGAAATCTCTAAGGGCAATATCAATAAGTGCTTCAAGCGCTTAATTGCTAGATGGAGGTAGATGCTTGGAATGCTTTGCACAAATCACCCTAACACATACATTAGGATGGTCTATGTAGGCTGATGCATCCCCATTAGCATACATCGATCAGACGCTCCGCATGAGAAGAAACTTATGTTGCACATATAAACTCTTGGTGTTTGTGGAGATTTAGGAAGCCCCCACCCCTACTTACAATTGTGGGCGTATCAAGTTTTCCTTGCGATAATTATTATTGCATGTCTACTCTTGAAAATTTCACGGATTTGATGCTAATTTGGTATGAGTTATGCATATAAATAATGGTTGATGGTGCATGGTGGCAAATGTGCATTAATTTGTACCCTAAGCTCTTTAGTCATTGTAAAATGCTTTTCGCAACTTTTTTTTGCGCTGCAATCTTTGAGTATATACTGCAATGATGTGGGCAAAACACATGTTTATTTTCATTTGCTTTTTTTTACCACTCTGTACAATTCAGACATTTAGTCCAAAAAGCCGACAGGATAGTAGCAAAGCATCCAACATCTGAGCATTGACGTGTCAAGGGGATGTCATGGATCTGTGAGACCACAGACAGGCCCAGCGCCCCACTCAAATAAGTATTTCAGTGATTGAACCAGCACTTGCATTTTCTTGCTTGCCTTAGGGCAAATGAATTCATCGATTTATTCAAAGTACTAAAGAAGTACTTTCCAGGCCTTCTTGGCATAGCATGATGTGAACGATACAATTAGTGAAAACGTCAAGGTGATAAAAATCCGTGGAAATGCTTGGAGGGAACCTTTTCTTTCCTACTAATTTCAATGGCAGACAGTGCACATGTTATATACTAGGTATATAAATGAAATTCAGACTTACTCAGAATATGTTGAAGATCAGATTGATCCTGAGGCAGATGAGCTTCATTTTCCAACTGGTCATGACAAGCCTTGCGTGTCAAAGGCTTCACTTCAAGACTTCCATGGAGATTTTCACTGGGAGACAATGGGGCAGCCTTACACCAGACCCATTTGCCATTATTATGACACTGTTCAAAGTTCTCTTTGATAACATCACACCACTCCCAATGCCAACAAGCTTCCCAGGAATCTTACTTAAGTTGAGTTAGGTTGAAGCTGTAATATAAGTTCCTCCTAATTTCTCATATTTAAAATCAGTATTGACTCCTTGAAGGTCACTTAATGAAAGCATTGTAGCTTGTCCATTTTGCTCTCATTCTGAAGAGTTCATAAGAGTTCAGTTCAGGGTATATAAATCCATCTATGGTGCATCAACAAATGGATAAATGCAATTCTCTCTAAATTGGTATGTATTGGTGTTCCTATTTCTAAATCTTCTAATGCTGGGCCTTGGCCAATTCAGCTCAGGGTGAATAAACTATATTTCTCTGTCTAAAAGAAGAGGACAGTTGTTGCAGGTTTCTGGTTAGATACTGAAAAGTCATATCTCTCTGAATCCTTGCTTCATTTCCATGGAGAGCTTCTAGGCTATCCTCAGAAGGATTCAAGAGGAGCTTTGAAGGAGCAGAGACCATATATTGAGTCTTTTTCATCATCTGCTTGTGAAANGGGTCACTCAGTATCATTCTGGGCCACTTGGATCAGACTTCGAGATTAAGAGAACAAAAGAGTTTCTGAATCAGCTCCGATTAGCTTGTTCCTTTCAGACAATCTTGTCTGGAAAGGATCCCCATGTTATTTCCCTATGATTTCTGACTATTATTACATCCTGTAGTCTATGAGCAGAGTTAATGTCGTGACAATAGCTTCAGTAATTAGAGCATGTATGTATAGGTTAAAAGTTGAGGGAACTTGGTCAAACGTTGTATAATACTAAGGATATTACGTTGATCAACAGCATCCCTATATTTCGGAAATTTATTTGTTCTATGGACCTCTATTCGGATTCTATAGAGTCTATAAACCCCTCTATACAGTTCTATAGATATGTATACAACTTTTTCACGTGGGTTCTCTCCCTGAAATTGTGACAGATGGAGTCGAAGCGAGAGGAGAGTGAAAACAAGGATCAGGAGATGAAGCAATTCGCGCATAGGGTGGCCAAAGAAAAGATCAAGCAGCATCTCTGTGATAGTTCTGTGGCAAGTCAGATCGTGGAAGCGATGCGTAAGGAGTACAATGGCCGTTGGTACTGTGTCATTAGCACTGGACCTGCGAATTACGCCCCAATGACGGGGACTACCGCTTTCCACATAGATGTCGACAAGAAGAGCATTACTCTTTGGAAAAGTTAGAAGGATTTGAGGCGTAGCCAGCCTTGCCAAGAGGCGAAGGTGGAGGCGAAGGCGAATCAGGTGAAAAAACTCTGGTGAATATGAACTGCATCTATGAATGAGAACCGAATTTGTGAATAGTAAGATTGGCGTGAATGTTTTCAATATCCCTTTAAACAACTTTTGCACTTGTGGCGAAACCTCCGTACGCATGCTTCCACATTTTGGAAGCGATGAAAGAACTCCAATTTGCGACAATAAACACCAATGGTGTCCTCGGAAATTCAAAGAAACTCGCCAGGAGACAGTCGAAGTCGACTTCTCGATGACTTGGGGAGGATATGAAAAATGAAGGTTACGGCACAAGACATACCCACGGTGTTTTTCCATAAGTCCATAAAGCTAGCCATTTCGGTACGGCATGGTGAAACAGCTACTTTGAGATAATTCGGAGCATCTTCAATATGGCCCCAGTTTCAACTGCATCATCCTCAAGACGTCATGCACCTAAAGGCTTCACACGAAACAACAGCGTCTTCCATTCAAGTCTTCGTCGAAGACTATTGAAGACATCCGCTTTGAACAAGCACTCAGTAGAGGTGGGCCAAAAATATTGCCTTAAAAGAAGCACGAATAAAGATGGGTGTTACTAGTGGGTTCAACGTTCCTTCGAATAACTTTTGAACTCATTGCGTAACCTTCATAATAAGGATTCCAGGTTTTCTTTGAGATGAGAGAGAAACTCTAATTCGAGTCAATTAATACGAGGTAGGTAACAAGGTACTGAGCCTCGGAAGTTCGAGAGAAATTCGCCAGGAGCCATTTGAAGAAGCTGTTTACCATACATGAGGAAATGGTTTGTTACGAAGTGGCTTGTAGCTCGTACTTAGCAAAATGAAATAATTTGTCCACGTTTTCCAGACCAGGTGGTAATTATTTTCGTTGGGTGATATTTGCCCCAAGGTGTAACTCAGACTTTTGTCTGAAATAACAGACCATGTCTGAAATGGGAAAACGAAAAATGGAATAATGTGAATCAGTGAAATTCCACATTTTAAATCTGTCATAATTGAAACGAAGTGGGGGAAAGGAACCAATGATGTTCATAAGTCTTTGTCAAACTAAATGTAGACCGGGTTTTGTCACTAGTATTGTCATTGTTAAGACATTCGGTTCATTATTTCAAGAGAAAAGGAGTGAATAGAGGGTGTCCGAAAAAGAGCTCCGGAGTTTCGAAAATAAATATGTATTCAATGAGTAAACACAAAACATTTTTATTTTTCCAGATCAACACGTTATAGCTTCAACTTTTTGTATTACTCAGAACACTTTAATGTGGGCACCGTTGACAGTTGGGCAGGCGTCAAAACGATATTCCAGCTCAGCCCATTCCCAAGACATCATATCCGCAAGTATCGCAGCGATAGTTTAGGTAATTCGTCTTTGCAAATCGGCAACACTCTCCGCCTTTTCACTGCAGACGATGTCCTTAACGTAGCCCCATAATTAAAAGAAAACCGTCGGTATTAGGTCGGGACTCCGTGGGGGCCATTTCATTAGGTCTTCCTTGTCAACGGACAGTTCCCTGGTCAGTGGGTTTGCAGATATATACAGTATATACCGTATATATATATATAGGACTGGGTTAGTCCTCGGCCTAGGACAGATTCCAGGGAGTGGAGATAGGCCATTCGCCTTCTATGGTCGACTGTGCCTTTCCACTTCCTCTGCATTCTCCTTTCCCTTATTATTTTTTCTGTCTATCATGGGACAGTTAAAACAGTTTTGGTCTACGTACACAGGCTTGGATTGCAACACGTGATTCAAATTACCCAGTGAATTCTCCCAGTTATTGTGGAATTTTCTTTTTCTCCACTCTTTTCTTATTGAGCCATAGATAGATCTTCCGGGCACAGAATCCACTAAAGCTTAATTTCTTCATAGCTGTCGGTTAGAGGTTCTCTGCTCTCCAGAGCATCGTTAATTACTTTTTCACAGGACACTTCGCACTGGTTGCCTTCTTGCAGCATGAGCGAAAGCTTTCTCTAGCTAATAGAGTGTGCATTTGTGGTGATTTTGAGAATGACTTAAGTCATGGTTTCTTTCAATCAACAACCTTTCAGCTATACTCTTTAATTATCTTCTAACTCTCATTACTTTTCTCCTACATTTAGTTGTGTTGTCTGCTGTGGTCGAGCTTCTCGCGAGCTGCATCACCACTTACAGCAATGCTAGGTAGTTTAGTGGTGTGGCGCTTTTTAAAGCCATTTTTGTGGTACATATATATATATAAATAAATAAATCCTTCCACGGCACCTGCCGGTATTGAAGATATGAGGGGGGATGAACCACATCCCAGACCTCTTACTCGCCTAATTCTGAAGGACACGGCGAAGGATGCTGGCCGTGCCCAAGACTACTGTACGCTGGAGGATATCAAGTGAGATTTCACACTCCAGCTTCCTGACATGTCCTTTGAGGTCTTTCAGGACGATGCCAGTTGTGCCGATGATGATCGGAATTATGGTGGTCTTCATTCCGCACAACTGTTCCACTTCCACTTTCAGTTCGGAGTGTTTCTCCAGCTTCTCCCTGGTCTTCTCTTGGAGCTTGTTATCAGCTGGGATGCTACGAGGAGGGCGGTCTTCTCCTTGTTATAGATCGTGAGGTCCGGCCCATTGCAGCCTATACTGCGGTCTGTAATTATAGGCATCGCCCTTAGTATATTGGTGGAGGCCTTCTCCACAACGGACTCTGGCTGGTGTTCGTACCATGTCTTTCAGCGGCAGCCTTCATATGGCGAATGTGATGCATGGTCAGGAGTTTTCTGGTCGCTCGATCGATGGCCTGTAGTTCCGTGGGTGACCAATCAATAACTCCTAACTTCCCGATCGTGGACGGGCGGTGTTTGATGGAGGAGTGGAAGCACCCGAGGACGGCGACCATGACGCACGTGGTCATGCGGGGATCGGCTTCCACGAGTTGTAGTTGCGCCTCATTATACAACTCCGACGGACATCCCGACCTAGGCTTGTCACTATAGCCTTGACACTATAGTTTTCGGACTTGAAGCGAGCAAATCGATTGAAGCACGTCTTCTCGCTGATGACTCCTTCCCCAAACGCCTGCCTGGCACAGACGGCGAGGGGCGTCGGCTGCCTACTGTCCCAGACGGAACTCATAGAGGAGGCAGGTGCGGAGGTGGTCACGGTCAAGGTCGAATTTCTGCTTCATGCTTGGTGGCATGGGATCGAAAATACAATGAACCTGCACGTAAGAAGGGAGACTAGTTATAGGCGAAGCGGAAAAATTCTGGAAAATTCGTGAGGCTTAATAAGAAAAGGCGAAAACTCCAAGAATTTTCCGGCCAACCCAATTTTAATATAGGAATTCGACGTCCGATTGAAAAAATGAATTATACTATATTTTGCTGCTTTTATTTAATAGCTGCGAATCCCGAATGTTTACAAGCAATACATGACCAGCAATCAGGTTTTGCTGCAATCTTTGAGCTCTCATACCGCCAGTCTTACAAATTTCTTAACTCGAAGGAAAAACAAACTCGGTAATAGATGAGTACCCATCTGCCCATATCGGAATCGTCGTTCTCGTAATGTCAAACCTCAGATTACATCAGAATTTCAAAGCGTTGATCTTGGATCACCCAAATATTAATGGAACCAAGAAATGCATCTTCGGTAGACACTTGAGCAGAAAGAATTAAAAAGATCAAGAAGTCACCCTACCAGAGAAGCCCAGGTTTGAAAGAATTTATGCATACTTTGAATTCTTACATGAACCAGCAACTACATATTTGGGTATTGTCTGCATATGAAGTGAATTATGCGTTCTTTTTGATAGACTTGCCATTACTTTGAAAGCATGTTCTTGTGTACGACGCTCCCTGATATTCCATTGGAATATCGCCCGATTATTGACAAGGGTGTAATGGGAGTTCAAATGCACCATGCTCCCAAACACCTGTACATTGCCGGCTCTGCACATGACTAGTCTTGAAACGGGGAATGTTGGAGAATGTGATCATAAACAACTTTGAAGTATACAACGGATTTTAGATAAGATATAAAAGAAAAATAGAAATGTCTCATTGAATAATCATTCTAAAAAATAATCCATTTATTAAACCATTTCCATGACATTGCCTTCATCTGGATATACATTTTCCAATATTCATGAAATGAATGGCGAACAATAATGCACGCAGAACATTTTGCATGAATGAGATGTGATCAGGCCCTGCTCGACAGACATCCTCATTAAAGAGGGGGGCGGGGCTTAGTCATCACACCGTTGTGACGTCATCGCAGGAAGGGCTTTCTCGATAGATTGGACGCGGTGGCGTCATCCTCTTGACGCTATGCTAGGAATATCTTCATTTTTTTAGCATGCCATTGCTCTCGCTTTCTTGCGGTTCTTGCAGCATTCTCCCTATTCAAATTCTTCATCCTGATGAAGGTCCTTGTCCGAATAAAGCAAAGAATGGCTTCCTTGGACATTTCTGGGTACTTCTTCTGCAATTCAGATGTTAAATCGTTAATCACGTTTTTCCCTCTCCGAATATCATCCCCATGGTGTGCCGAAAACTCCTGTTCCAAAATCGTGGCATTCCTAAGCCATGTTGGGGAGGGTTCCATCAGGCCACCACGACTGATTCTTTGAATCCAGGAATTACTTTCTGGGTCGTGAACTGGACAAGAGCCTAAACCTGGAACTTTCGTAGCAAGTTTGAATGCTACATATCCTGCCACATACTTGAACGCTTGATCCTCTTGTTTCAATTCCCCTATGGGATCTGGCAGGTCAGAAGCTGGTATACCTTCCCGAAAGGATTGCTCATTTTCTTCCGCCTTCAGGCATGTTTCTGGGTCATTCTGTTCTTCCACTGCATGCGAAGACAACTCGTCTGAGCGAATGTTAATCAGGAGACTTGCATCATCGCCTTGAACATTGCAATACCTTGATAGATGCAGACTCTGGCCAGCGCTCAGAAGCAAGGACCTTATTCTGAATTTGGCTGATATGGGTGTGGGGCATGTATCAAACCTGTCTGCTGCTCTGATTTGGCTGAAAAAGTTTTCTAGGCCATCTTGATTCAGGCGTGATGTCAGAATGTAGCACTGGGAATACATCTCGAAAAGATAGGAAGTCAGTTTCTTCAGAGAAGCAATAGAAACAAGGATTCCCTTCTGGCATGGAAGAAGAGATTTCTTCCCACTTGCTCTCATGTCTTTGCAAAGGTCATACATTCGATCCAGTGTGGTGTTCTGTTCTGCAGTCCTCACGCCATATCCACAGCGCATGGGTTTCCCATCAACAGGTGTTCTTGAATTGAAAACATCAAAGTATGAATCCACCAGGTCAATAAAATCAGCTTGGACTTTCCTTTGTGGGCAGTGAAACTTCAAGGCCTCAGCAACTGTATGAGAAAAGACCTCTGCTGCTGGCCGAACCCTCTGCCTTTCAGTGCCAGATACGGTGAGATGAAAAGCTGTGATTTTGTGGCAAATTTTCAATTCATTACTGTCCAAGGAGAAGCCTCAGCAACTGTATGAGAAAAGACCTCTGCTGCTGGCCGAACCCTCTGCCTTTCAGTGCCAGATACGGTGAGATGAGAAGCTGTGATTTTGTGGCAAATTTTCAATTCATTACTGTCCAAGGAGAGGAGTTGTTGAAGTATCTCTTTTCCCACTGTATCGCCTGAGGGTAGAACGAACCCTTTGTCGAGTAAGTGATTCCGCAGAAGCTTCAGCAAATGAGGCGCATCAGCAAAGCAGAAAATTTCACGACTCGGATCGTATGGGTTATGGAATGATGTTCTTGTAGGACATATGTCATAACCACACCATAGAGGGGGTCTTTGTCCTCCAAGATCACTGACAACTGCAACGACGGGGAAATTTGCTGTCTCATATCGTTAGTGTTACAGTAACTTATGCAGAAACCAGTAGAAATGTAGTTTGACTTTTATTTAACCGACGAAGGTCGAGACTTTCTAGGGAGAACGGTACTGGTAGTAGTTGACTAACACTCCAGGTAACATTGCATCTGTCTTGGCATCGTAGCAAATCCGGGAATCAATCTTCATCTCGTCATAAGACAAGCAACAAATGCGATCTTTTTCCGGCATGACTTCAGCGTGGTACTGCATTAATCGAAGTATTTCAACCAAGATTCCAGGCTCGCTGGATAGATTACTTGACCACATCCTCAAATGGGATGACGATGGCAAAGGTAACCCAAGATTTTGCCTCGCATATTCATAACCTTTGCTGGACATGATTTTCAGAGGGATTGCTCTGGTATAGTCAAGACTTGACCATTTTCCAGGGCGTGATTTCCCAGCCTTGATGACATTCAGCTGGGTTTCAGTGAAGATTTTCCTCAAAGCAGATGGATCCATCATTTTGCTGCACTTCTGTTTCAGTTCCCGAATCATCTTGTTTTTACTCTTCAGCATATGATTGTACAGATGTGTCTTTTGCCGTAACTTCGCCCTAGCATTTTTGGGCTTCTTCCGAAGAACCCGGACTTCTTCGCAGCATTGCTTTTCATGTTCAGTTTCTCGGAAGTTGGTATTTCCCTTACTGTCTTCGAAGAAACTTCTGACAAAGTCTCTAGCAAGTGCTGTAGTTGACTGATCGATTCCGGGACTGATTTTCCTATCAGAAATATGTGGACTTGCAGTGGGCTGTGAAGCTGGAACTGTGGTTTCAATGTTTGTGCAACTATTATCTTTGGCGATTCCTGGGGGACATGGAATGGTCTGACCGGAACGGTTCACTGACTCTAAAGAATATGTGTGCTCATGTCCTCCATTGAGAATGGGTACAGAATCTCTTACCAGGTACCTTTTCTGATCCAGAAATCTTCCACGATAGCAATCGTCCGCAAAGTGAAGTGAACAGACGTATGCTGTTTTGGGTACAGTAGATAAACCCAAGGCTTTCAGCCATTTTGATTTTGCTTCCTCTTCTGTGGGAAAGACATGAAATGAAAGCTTCTTAGCTCTACTGTTCTGATACGTTGAGCTACAAGATGGAAGGATGCACGTTTTCCCACTGCTTCTGTTCATAGTCAAGCGGAAACCAAGCAAATAAGGGTGTAGGAGATCAGAAAGAGAGGGTATGGGAAAACCATGAATAGGAGAATCCAAGATTGAGTATTTCCCTATGGTGCAGGCAAACTATCCGCTGAAGGTATGGAAGCACAAGCTACCGACATCCTTCCTTGGCAGTTGGAGTCAGAGTGAGGGAGGATGTCTATGAAGTTTCCTTTTATACCCACCGTTGTGACGTCATTGGGAAGCCCCGCCCACTGCGCACATTATTCATGAGCTTCGGTCGAGCAGGGCCTGCTCAGGGCACATATTTTGCAAAAGGCTTATTTTCTCGATCCAGCAAAACGGAGGGCGCTAGAAAGTTTATAATTGGAAAAGAAGAACCTCATGGATAGCTGTGTAAAGAAAAAATGTTATAATTTTGTTATATATAGAGGATCGTGAGTAGCTGACTGTCTGACATAAGTCACTACTCACATGCTGAGTTCAGGAAAAATTCTACTTTGGCGATACATGCCATAAGGGAACATATTTCAAAATAGTTCTCTTTGCTTCAATCAAACGGAGACACATGGAAAGCTGAAACTTGGCAAGATCGTGACTGCTGACGCACTGAGCTCAGGAAAAATGTCAAATTTCCAATATGCTGGAATTTTTTTTTGGGGGGGGGGGGATATTTCTTGGGGATGTTATGTTTTCAAAGAATTTTTCATATCCAAACGAATCGGGCAGGAATATAAAAGTAACAGCCAACGCACGCATAACGATCGTGATGTTGATTTAAGGAAAATTTCAACTTTTGATGCGCCTCTCCTCAGAGCACATCTTTTGAGTGTGTGGCTTTTTCAAATACATTTCTTTTCCGCCAGCAAAAAGAAGAAACGTATAAGGCTGAAACTGGGTGGCATGGAGTTCCCTGAGTCTACATTTCAGAAGAAATAAAGTTTACGTTAAAACCCGTCAGGACACTTTTTTCAGTCCCATTTTCCTGAATTTTTTTTGATCCAACGAAACCAAGACAGATCATTTAAACTTCCCTCAGAAGTACCTGTTTGAATGCTGAGTACAGAAAAAATCCTACTTTTGAATTATGTCCCATTAGCATAGATTATAGGAGGGAAGTATTTGAAAATGTATTCTCCACCCTTACAAAAAGGGACATAAGAAAGGATTTAAGTTAGGCACACGTAGAATCATAGAAGTAATGATTTTGATCAAAATCAAGACTTTCGACCCCATATGTCACGTATTTTAATGGGGACGTACTTTAAATAAATGTTTTCCGATTCGCAAAAATTAATGAATTAATCACTATCCAAGGCAATGGAGCGCCGAAGGCGCGATCATAGCGGGTTTGCTTTTCCCGAAGGGCAAACAAACTCGCTAGTATCATATATATTTGAATTGAATTAAATACAAACCAAGGATAAATAATTTAAATAAAGGAAATACAACATTAAAAACTTAATTTATAGTGTGTCATGTGTACATGAACCCTAGAACGCAATATGGACACAAGCACCCTCATATTTATCGTTGCTTTCGAGGTTTCTGAGAATGAAATGGACGATATCCACTTGTCTCCAACAGCACAAGGAAGTTAAGCGAAAGAGATGCGGAGACAAAGAAGAAACTCACTCTTGAGATGGAAGCCGCCTTCCAGCGATACAACGATAATATGAGCCGATTGATTGGGGGCCATCTGATCAGCGAACAGGACCTGATCGACAGAAGCAAAAAGCTTCGGGAGGAAGCAATCGACTCCCTATCGAAGATAAGATCACAATGGCCTCAACTTTCGAAAAAGTTCAAGGACGAACTGGAGAAAGTATAAATTGTGCCATCTTTCAAAACTCATTTCGTTCATTTGGCTGATTGGATTCCCTTTCCACCCGACAGCGCATCGAAGCCCAGTACGAGGTCTACACGCAAGAGAGGGACGCAAGAGAGAGAACAGCAAAGCTGAAGCTTAGGAACGCCGTGGTCTCGGCTGCATCTCAATACCACATCCAGCTGAACCGAGTCTCCCAAGCGACCTCACTCAGCGAAGACGAGCTGAAGAAAAAAAGCGAGGAATATCGCAGGCAGGCCGTTACGACCTTCTTGGAGGACGCAATACAATGCCCGATATTCACCAACGAATTCAAGAACGAGTTGGAAAAGGTCCGTTTCACCTCACTCCACATAATTAAAATGACCGGTGTAATTACTTTGCTGAAATTGGACNCTGGGTGGCATGGAGTTCCCTGAGTCTACATTTCAGAAGAAATAAAGTTTACGTTAAAACCCGTCAGGACACTTTTTTCAGTCCCATTTTCCTGAATTTTTTTTGATCCAACGAAACCAAGACAGATAATGTAAACTTCCCTCAGAAGTACCTGTTTGATTGCTGAGTACAGAAAAAATCCTACTTTTGAATTATGTCCCATTAGCATAGATTATAGGAGGGAAGTATTTGAAAATGTATTCACCCTTACAAAAAGAGACATAAGAAAGGATTTAAGTTAGGCACACGTAGAATCATAGAAGTAATGATTTTGATCAAAATCAAGATTTTCGACCCCATATGTCACGTATTTTAATGGGGACGTACTTTAAATAAATGTTTCCCGATTCGCAAAAATTAATGAATTAATCACTATCCAAGGCAATGGAGCGCCGAAGGCGCGATCATAGTGGGTTTGCTTTTCCCGAAGGGCAAACAAACTCGCTAGTATCATATATATTTGAATTGAATTGAATACAAACCAAGGATAAATAATTTAAATAAAGGAAATATAACATTAAAAACTTAATTTATTGTGTGTCATGGGTACATGAACCCTAGAACGCAATATGGACACAAGCATCCTCATATTTATCGTTGCTTTCGAGGTTTCTGAGAATGAAATGGACGATATCCACTTGTCTCCAACAGCACGAGGAAGTTAAGCGAAAGAGATGCGGAGACAAAGAAGAAACTCACTCAAGAGATGGAAGCCGCCTTCCAGCGATACAACGATAATATGAGCCATAACTAACCCCCGGTAGACTAGTCGCTTGTCCTGGACTAGCTGTCTTCGTTTTTCGAAGCCCTCCTTCGTTAGCTGAGGGATAGCTTCTATTCTAGTGTTACCGGAGTTGAAAGCTTTTTCAAGTTCGACGAACTGGAGAAAGTATAAATTGTGCCATCTTTCAAAACTCATTTCGTTCATTTGGCTGATTGGATTCCCTTTCCACCCGACAGCGCATCGAAGCCCAGTACGAGGTCTACACGCAAGAGAGGGACGCAAGAGAGAGAACAGCAAAGCTGAAGCTTAGGAACGCCGTGGTCTCGGCTGCATCTCAATACCACATCCAGCTGAACCGAGTCTCCCAAGCGACCTCACTCAGCGAAGACGAGCTGTTCTTTTTTTCGCTCCTTATAGCGTCCGTCCGGCAATGCTGGAAGAACCTCCTGCGTTATGTTACGGGCTATAAGTGGTTGCTTAAGTTCTTGCTCAACCTTTTCCAGGCAAAGTGGAGTGAGGTGTTAATTAAAATGACCGGTGTAATTACTTTGCTGAAATTGGACTCCAACTTAACTGTTATTTTTTAAACATCATTTGCTTGTTCGATTTTTTAAATCAAAGTAAGGATGGACGTTTTTTACGACAATAGCCAAAATATGGATAGAATTCATGGTATTGACATATTTTCTCATGTAATTTCATCTCAATTCATGAGATAATTATCGAATGATTTCATCTGCTTTTTAGCAGAAAATTATTAAGGACTAACTGGAGTGTAAGTCTGTTATACCTTGCAGAAAATGTTCTTATTTTATTGAAAACTTTTTTATATCTTCCGTTGTGAGTGCGTACTTACCCAAGTAGCACACTCACGTTGACTCAACGTTGATTCAACGTCATTTCGTCAACGCAGCTAACGTTTTTAAGACACGTTGCCTGTCAAAATTGATTCTATATTAAAAGTTCATTTTTTATCAACAATTGATTCAACGTTGACATCAACGGTAAATCAACATTGAGTCAATGTTCAACAGCAACATTGCAACGTCGATTCGACATTTGCTTATCAACGGTGTTGAAAATCTATTTTCCTCAATATTGAATACTAAAAGTTAGGTGCTACCAAGTTGCAACTATACTGTCCAGAATCGTTAGAGAAAATAAGCACGCGTACGCGGAAAAGTAGTGACTTCATGATAACTTATAGTAGACCTGTGCTAGAGGCAGGAGGCTATCCTCTTTTTTAAGAGAATCCCCCATTCAAAGACAATGAGGTCTTAATACCGAGAAGAGAAAGACGCATCCTACTCCCCCGAAAGCAGGAGGACGCCCGCGTGTTTCCTGCGATGTAATGAGAGGCTACCCTCATTCCACGTATCCTACGACAGTGATCATGATTTGGATTCATCATCGAAGACAGGGCGTTGTGGTCTCGTGGAGTAATATGACCTCACAGACATTTTTGCGCCCAGCAACCTGTTCAGAATTATCCTGGGTCCTGTTTGGTTGAATTGCCACGTAGGTCGAAAATATGCAGGAAGTCAAATACCTTTTCTGGCGTCGTTTTTGGAGAAAATATCAAGTACTGCTCCAAAAGTACTAGAGACGCGTACCGAGTGCATAAATACTGTAACTAACTATGTTGGGCAAGTAGTCGCCATCACACTTCGCAGGCAGGAAATCTTGTTTGTTCTCATGTCTCGCCAGATGTCTCGCCTGACATCTGTTGATGTAACGTTGACTGGACAACGTTCTCGCAATATTGCTGTCTTCAACATCGAGTCAACATTGAATCAATGTTGAAGCATTGATGCCATACTGAAGCGTTTTTTAAATTAAAATACTGACGCAATGCTGACGCAGGCGAAGTTGTTTCACGTGAGTCTGTCCATTCTTTGGATAACCTATTGTACTTCGATACGTGTAAAAGGCATTCACCATGCTCAGGTAGCCATGTTACGCAGCAATGATGAAGAAAAAACCCGAGATTCAAATGGGAAACACTGTATATGATGACCATGTACCATCAAGACGGTCCCAGAGCAACACTTCTGCATTATTAATTAAGAAAACAGGAATGGTTTCAGCAGCCATTACAGTTCAAGCTTAATTAGAATATATCTAACTAGTGTCGTCACGTCACTTCTCCCACACCAAGCCCATCATGGCCTACATAAACACGTCGGTGCCTATATCGGAAAGTAGATCTGACTCGATAAGACTTTGATACCCTGCGAGCTGAAAATGCCATTCTGCTTGCTTGATGCGACGAAATTTGAATGCCTTTCAAGCACAGTCTTGTTTCCTCTAAATCGAACCTTCCTCTTAAACCAAATTATTTCTGGTAGATCTGGTGTAGTGGGAACACTTTGCTTAGGAATCAGGAAGGTAAGAGTTCTATTCTCGGACGCGTCATTTTGTTTTATCCTTCTTATGCCTCCCGAACTCTTCCCCCAACACCCTCGGGCTATTACGTTCTCGAGAATATATCCGACAGTAGCAAGGGCCATAAAAAAGTGCTTGTCCGCGAGAGGGAGACGTGCACCCGAGGCAGATTGACTAAACTATTCAACGAACCATGATGAAGTACACACAAAAAATCCTAAGGGTAAAAACAAAGGATTTTTTTTTGCTGCAAACGAATCCATTGAATCGAGGCTGATTTAGTGTTGGCACTTCCACCGTGAATAGTGCAGCAATGATTCAATGTTGAGTCAATGTAGGTGCATAAACGGTGATGAGCACCGCGTTGAATAAATGTTGATTCAACGTAGAAGGATAAATCTTCAACAGTGAAACATTCGATCCACGCCAAATCAACGTTGAATCAATGTTATGTGCTACCTGGGTATTTTTCTAATATTCCATTTCTAGTGTTTTCTTTTCAATTAACTTCATAGCGAGATGTTTTGCGATTATGCTCAACAGAAACAAGTTGCTTCCACATCATTATAATTTACCTGGCGATGTGTCTGTCCCAAAGTACGTTAAATAATTAAATAAATATTGACTCAGCGTTGATGAGTTGTTTATGTTAAGGGAACGCCGATGCCGATGAGTCAAGGCTTAGTCAACATTGACCCGATGTTGAAAATATCGACATTGTTAGGTCGACCTGCTCCGGGCGACAAGAAACCAACATATGTCGGACCAGGCATCGGGCAGTTTTTCGAGCAAATAAAGTTCCCTGACCCCATAGAGTGACGACGACAAATCGCCAATACATCCAGTTACCTCATACATACCCGGCTCCAGAACTTTCCGAACGGTACTCGACATTTCCTCCACAGACGACACCGGGAAAGGTATTTGAATCTCTGGATACATTCGACGAAAAATGTAACCCGTCCCAACGAGACCCAGGATAATTCTGACCCTGGTGACGGAGAGAAAAAAGCTAACTGGGCGTGAGAACCCCTCCGCCCTCGTAAGAAAATCCTAAGCCAGATCTCGTGGGCTGCACTGGAGGATCCATGGAGTGTCATCCATATTTTCCTTGGATGCAGTCACTCCGTTGTGTCTTTTGCTTCCGCGAGGAGCGTCTCCCTCGTCTCGGCGTGGAGTTCATGTCAAGATCATTTAGTTAATTAAGTTAAATTAATCGAGTTAATTCATTTAGAATTCACCGAGGGCATCGATAATCAAATGGAGCATGCGCCATGCCTGCTGAGACCTGTCCCATTTCAACGTCGAGCCGATGTTGATCCTATGTGGGAAGCAATGCTCTTCGACGTTGACACATGACGGAGGTTGAAACGATATCGAACTTCAATGCTCTTGCTTCGATGCAAAGGGAATCGCTTGAGTTTAACTTGAAATCTTGGAATTTCCTGTCTGTTCTCAGGGTTGAAAAATAGTATTCTATTCATTTATTTGCATTACTGGCTTCATATTTAATATTAATTACATTATATTTTACTTAATATCCGTCCGAGATCATTGGAATAAAAAGACAAGTTTCTCTTTTAAAAACATCAAATGAACGCAAGATATTAAAGCTTCCAATTTCCGGAGAAAACTACAATTTCATGAAATTTGATTTGCAATACGAAACTCTCTCACTTCAGCCTTCACCTCTAGTTCAGACAGACATGGCCAACATGCATGAGAGTCGTGTATGGTGGCAGATTTTCATAACACATAATGTAGATGTTGTAAGTCCCATTTTGTAAGAAAAGGAATGATTGCCAGAGCATGGATGAGACGTATGCGATGAGGACGACAAGAGAAGGAAAAGGAGCCGCGACGAACGCAGTAGAAGTTGCAGTCCGGCAATACGACGACCAGATGAGCCGATTGAACGGGGATGTTCTGATCAGCGAGCAAGAGCTGATCGAGGGAGACCAGAAATTTCGGAAGGAGGCAGTCGATTCCTTCTCGAAGGCGGGATCTCCATGGCCTCAATATACTGCGAAATTCAAGGATGAGCTGGAAAAAGTAAAACTCATTCGGTCACTCCTAATGTTCGCGAAATGTTTAAATGATCAAATTCCCCGTCGCTATCTCTAAATAGCGCCTGGCATCGCGGTACGAAATCTACATAAATGAAAGGGATGCTAGAGAAAAATCGGCGGAAATAATTGCGGGGAATGCTGTGGAATCGGCTGTGTCTCGATACGACATCCAGCTGAGCGAGTTGTACGGTGGAGCCCCGAACGACGAGGAGGAGCTGAGGAATCGACTCGCAGGATGCCGACGCGAGGCGGTTGCGACTTTCTTGGAGAGCGGAACGCGATGGCCACATCTATCGGAGAAACACAAGGGCGACTTGGAGAAGGTAGGCGATGCTCCCATCTCTACGCGGCGTGACGATCGCTTCTTCGATGGAGAGGAACTCCTGCTCCCCCAGCGCCTCGATGAAAGGCAGGAGACGAGGACGCGGGATGCCAGAGAACTTTTGAACGCATCGGAAGCCTCCGTGAAGCAATACGACGATCGGATGAGTCGGCTGAGTGGGGGCCATCTCATCGCCGAGCGAGATCTGGCCGACGGAGACGAAAAATTCCGGAAGGAAGCGATCGAAAGCTTCTCAAAGACGGGACCTCTGTGGCCTCAACTTTCGAAGAAGCTCATGAGCAACTTGGAAAAAGTATAACTCCTTAATTTTCATTCAGAACAATGTCATAAAATGCGAAGTGAGACTTGTCTCCGGGATGTGGTCCGGTAATCAATTTATATTTCGGAATAATTTACCCAAGCATAACATTTTCAGCTACCTATCTAAAAAAAAAAAAATGTTTACTTCCTGACAAAATTCAAACTTAGTGCCTCAAAAGTACCAACGAATTCAAAGGTGATTCAAATACGACCAAGAGATCTTCACTCACCAGATATTTTTTAACATTCCTCTCTGGCGCATTAAACGTTAAGGAAACAAAAAAAAACCTTGAAGGAACATCCTCATGTCGCAAATCTTGAATTTCTCCACCATATGCTCAGAGCGGCATGTTATCTGAAAGCGAGATAGTTTAGGCTTTCCCACCATGCTAATGTTCATAATCGCATTTTCTTTCATCTTTTAAACTAGTTTGAATCCTTGTCGCCATCGTGGGACTCTCTTCTAATTTTCCGAACTCGTTTCACCATGATGAATGACTAACATGACTTAACGGTTCCCCGCATCCGACAGCGTCTCCAAGCCGGGTTCGAACTTTACACGAAAGAAAGGCATGCAAGCGAGAGAGCTGCGGAAATGACGCTGAGAAACGCCGCGGCGGCAGCCGCCGGTCGATACGACGTCCAGCTGAGCCGATTGTGCGACGGGGCAACGAGCGGCGAGGAGGAATTGAGAAGCAAAAACGCGGAATATCGCAGTCAGGCGCTCGCAGCGTTTTCGGCGAGCGGAGCCCAGTGCCCGCACCTATCCGCGAAGTTCAAGGACGAGCTCGAGAAGGTCCGTTTCCCTTCGCCCCCTGACGATCTCCTCGCCCCCTGACGATCCCCTCGCCCCCTGACGATCCCCTGGCCCCCTGACGATCCCCTGGCCCCTGACGATCCCCTCGCCCCCTGACGATCCCCTGGCCCCTGACGATCCCTTGGCCCCTAACGAGTTCTCCCCTCGCAGCGCCTGGACGACCGGTACGAGACGCGGACGAGAGACGCGAGAGAAGTTCTGAACGCCGTGGATGCCGCGGCGAGGCAATACGGCGGGCAGATGGAGCGACTGCGTCACGGACCCTTCATGCGCGAGCAGGAGTTGAACGACGCGCATCAGAGGCATCGCAGGCAAGCGCTCGACTCTTTCGCGAAGAAAACAAAACAATACCCTAGTCTGGCGAAGAAATATCAGGACCGACTCGAAAAGGTGACGTCGCCGAGGAAAGGACGGGAGCGGACGGTCGATAGACCAGACTGGATTTCATTACACGTCGGGGAAAAAAAAAATGGCAATTTTTTTCCGTTACGATAATGGGTAAAAAAAAAAAGGGGGGGGATCTTTGATGCAAAGATTGCATTCTCCTAGGAAGAGATTTGGAAATTCTTGACACGAGAAAAAGGGGAATTAATCGCAATTGACGCCATCAACTTGTATGATGGAAAGACGCGACATTGTCGAGTGTCGTCGAGAAACGACACCTCCATGGTGTCGGATGTCGTCGCACCGTCCCCTCCCGTTCTCTCCTTTCCTCGTACTCGAAGCTCATCCCGAGGAACGTTCCTCTCCAGATTTCACCGAAAACGAAATTCTCCGCCCACAGCTCGTCGTCGAGGAGTTCTCGAAGCACCGGAAACACCGGGACGCCCTCGAGAGAGGCGCGGAAGACTCGCTCGCCCTCGCCGTCGATTCCGCCGCGAGGGGATACGCCGCCCAGATGACCCGCCTGGTGGCGGGACCCGCGATCGTCGCCGAGCACAAGCTGCGGAACGGACACCTGGAGCATTCCAAGCAAGCCTTGCGTGCCGTGTCGGAGGCGGGGAGGAAGTTTCCCCACCTTTCCAAGAAACACGCGGACGACTTGACCCAGGTCGTTACTTTCGCTCTTGCGCGTCAGAGGGTCTTTGGGTCTTTGGGTAGGAGTCGGTCTTCGAGAGGAAAGACTCTTTCGCTCGCCTGGATCGCTACAATTTTTCTTGTTTTCGTCTGGCATGGATTACAATATGAATATCACAAAATCATTAATGAACTTATTGTTGATGTGCTTTTCTGGCGTGACTTGCGAGAGAGGAAGACGCGTGCCTCCTAATGGAATGCACGTTTCGCTATGCCTTTTCTTTCAGTTGTAAATATTATGTTCTTTAAAAATAATTACGCAGTATAGGTTCACACTGTTTCTTCGCGGGAAGTTCATAATACGTGTTTTGGACATACACTGTTGCATGACGAAACCAGTTTAGAAACTGTACCCATGTCGAGACTTGGGTTGAAATGAGGAAATTCTGTTCAGAAAAGGAAAGAACTAACTAGGTTAGGGCTAAAGTAAAAATGTAAATAAATAAAAATATAGTTGATGTTATTCATTATTATGACATTTCAAAAAGTCGTTTCAGAATACCCTAACGCCTACAATCGGTAGTTCCTCCCCTCCCCTCACAATAGCGCCTAGCAATCCAGTACGAGAAATACGCGAAAGAAAGAGATGCCAGGGAGAAAGAAGCGGAAACGAAGCTGCAGAACGCCGTGGAACGAGCCGCGAACGAGCACGACGCCCGGCTGAGCCGATGGTGTGAGGAGGCCCTCGTCGGGGAGGAGGCCCTCGCCAGCGAGGAGGCTCTCAAGAAGTGGCACCAGGAATGTCGCAAGAGAGCGATTGCGTCGTTTTCGGAGGACGCAGCGCAATGCCCGCAACTTTCTGGTAAATTTAAGGACGAGCTAGAAAATGTGAGTTTCATTGTTATTATGAATTGATATTTAAAGTATTACGAATGTCAATCTCGCCAGGAGAATAACATTAATATTAAGTAATAAATAAATGACAATTTTCATCCCCAGTGCTTGGATGAAAATTACGATATGCGGACAAGGCGATTCGGGGAACTTCTACACGCGATGGAAACCGCAGTGAAGCAATACGACGATGGGATGAGTCGCTGGAGAGCAGGCCATCTCATCGGCGAGCAGGACCTCGTCCGCGAAGACGAAAAACTCCGGAAGGAAGCGATCGATGCCTTCTCGAAGGTGGAATCGCAGTGGCCGCAACTTTCGACGAAACTGACGGAGGAGTTAAAAAAAGTAGGACTCATTCCATCATCCGCAGTTCCTATAATAATACGCTTAGACCATCGCAATCTCCCCCCTTCCCGCCCCCCACCCCTCCCCTCCCCCCACCCCGCCCTGACAGCGCCTGAAAGCAGGGAGCGAACTCTACCTGCAAGAGAGGGATGCAAGAGAGACAGCGGCGGCGATGAAGCTGAGGAACGCAATGGTGTCGATAGCCTCCCAATACGACATCCAATTGAGGAAATCGTGCGAAGAGAACTACATCAGTGAGGAGGAGCTGATGAGGAGAAACGCGGAGTATCGAAGGCAGGCTCTTGCCGCCTTCATGAAGAACGCAGTGCGGTGGCCGCACCTGTCCAACAGATTCGAAGACGAGATGGAAAAGGTCAGTCTCGGTTCATCCCCCATCGCATGATGAACGATCCCGTCCGAGAAATACATTTTTTTCCCCCTCGCAGCACCTGGACGAGAAGTACGAGACGAGCACGAGAGACGCAAGAGTGCTGATGAACGCAGTGGAAGCCGCCGTCCAGCATTACGGCAGCCTGATGGAACAGCTGTGCGAAGTCTATCACGCCGGCGCTGTGAAGGGAGAGGGAGTCGAAGTGTCCGTCGTCGATGCTTTCCTCGACCGTGGACACGAACAAAGTAGGAAGCAAGCTACTGGAGCCTTTTCGAAGAAAGCGGAAGAATATCATCACAGCCTTTCCAATAAATATCTGGACCAACTGGAAAAGGTGAGGAAAGCGAGTAAGGAAAACGGGTACAGAAGTTCACGCTCGACTCCCCATTAGGCATTTAATGGCATTTTGAAAAGCGCCAATCACGCCGCAGTAATCGTATGAAAGCGTCAGGGTCTCCGACCATAGTTACTTGAATTGGCAAGAACATTTTCAAATGGTTTCATGGTACGATCCAGCATCGACTGAGACCTTGCATGGAATGAGAGACGACGACGTTCCTCTTGCCCCTTAGGGCATGAATGTTGCTCCAAAGAGCATGTAACTATTCTCTCTCACCTCGTCGAATGCGATGAGGACATGAGGTGACCGTTCTCCAAGGTACCTACCGTGACATTAGCCTAATGCACACTGAATAGTCGCGTTCATATTTGTTCCGGTTCGACGCCATTCCGCACAGCTTTCTCCTAGATCGATTCGGTCCATTTTCTTCCATCAGATCATCGGCGACGATTTCGAGAAGCACAAGGGACTCCGAGACGTCGAGTCCGCTGTCGCCCGATACAACGGTCAGATGACGGAACTGCTGGCCTCGATCACCAGCCGGCAGGAGCTGCAGAACGAGCACGCCAGGCACTGCGGGGAGGCCTTGGGGGCCCTGTCGGAGAGGGGGAAGCGCGATCCCCGTTCCCTAACGAAGAACCTGGTCAAGTTGGAGCAGGCGAGTTGAGTCGTTTTCACTGCTGGATTTCTGAGGGATGCATTATGCTCCTTCTGTGAATGGTCGGGAATGTATCTCGTTTCGACCATATATTACAGGAATCCCTTATTCACCAAATCAACATTTTGACCAAGAAGAAAACCATTGGGGCTATATTTCCATAACATATACTGAGAAAACCAACGTATTTTTCTCTTTGTTTCCTTGGAGACCCTCAGACTGGATGTTTTCCTTATCCATATTAATTAAGACTGTATTCAAGAGAGATAGTACACTCTTAGAAAATTCCGAGCGTTTGGGGAGTAAAAAGTGAACACTCCGTGAGCTTTTCGAATTTACTTTCTTATTACTCACCAAATGCTCCCTCATCGCTCCTCCTCACTGATGTAGTTCTCTTCGCACGATTTCCTCAATTGGATGTCGTATTGGGAGGCTATCGACACCATTGCGTTCCTCAGCTTCATCGCCGCCGCTGTCTCTCTTGCATCCCNCACGGTACACAAAAGTTCCCTTCTCTCTTTCCCTGGAATTGTCCCTTGCAGGATTGTTCAGTACCTTGCCATATGTCTCGCCTCGTCTCATTATAGAAATCAATAAACACAAACACTTCATCATTTGTTATCCACATATTCAAGACATATTCATGGAATCCAGGCCATAAACAAGTCCATATTCCTATTGAGAACCCTTTTGGAACACTTTTTGTTTCACCCGCATAGGAGATCTAGAATCAACAGTGTCCGTGAGCTTCATTCAATTATACCTCAATTAAATGAGGTAATAAAGAAGTGATATCTCGGATGCTCTATAAGGCCTATAAGAGGTGATCCTCCCTCTGACCTGTGCTGTAATCAGTACTGTCAAAAGTAGGTCATCGCCTGTCCGAGAGCGAAAGCGACACACATTATACTAAACATATGAGAATTTTCGTATTTGCATGACATCTCCATCACTTTCTGATGGGAGCGTTTTTACTCACGGAGGAGGAGAACAATTTTACTCCTTAGTGATGGAGCAAATTCGCTCCTTTCCCAGAGTGAAAGGGGGGTGAAACTGGAGTTAGCAATTTTACTCTCTTTTTTGAGAAATATCGCTCCCCCTTTTCTAAGAGTGTATGACGGTCTCCCTAAATGAACACCCCCATGTTGCCACGCACGGAGTTCAATAGCTTGCCAGTGAACAATCAGAAATGAGAAAATCCGAATTTCCATCTAGACTTTTCCGAATGCCTTCCAAAAATATTCGGCCTTGGCTTCTTTCATAGGTACTTTCAGCTATTGTCAACAATATGTGGAAATCCGAATTACCTGAAACACCAGCTTTTCATGCCAGTTTCTATGATGCCATGGAATGCCTAGAGATTTCTGGCACAAAAAAAAATCTTACATAATTTTATTCACTGCATCAAAAACATTCGCGCGCACGCGTTGCGTAGAGATAAGAGGAGTATGAATAGTATGAAGTGTACAGTAGGATATCAGATGCGGAATCTCACGCGTACGCCCAACAACCCTATCTACGAGGCCGCGATCACCCCCTCTCTCTTATCGTCTACTATGGATCACCCACGAGGGCTGGAAGGAAAGTAGAAGCTTCAGTCGTTGACTGGCACCCCGACTCAGACGGAAAGCCGCACATTCGCGAAGTTGAGCTGTCCAGATGTCACGGATACCGCGGAAAGAGGGAAGGAGAGAAATTGACATAAGATCGCGGTATATGGTATTTTCCCACTTTGGGAATGACAGATGATAAAAATGTAACCGTACCGACCCACGAACTCGGAATGGCAATTAGGGAATCCTCAACACTTCACCCTTTACATGCCCCTAATCGGGCCCAGGGTATCCAGCTTAGCAAGAAATGGAAACGGTCAGATTGCATTTGGCATGGTAAAGGAAGGATGGGGATATGATTTCCGTTTTGCTCCATTTTTAAAGGACTAAGTTTTGGTCAAACCGAAGACCCATGGGACAAACCCATGGAAAGAATAAAACAGACTCTTGCTCGAAGGAACTCGGCGCGTCACAATTCTAATTTCTGAGCATACTTCTCTATTTCCAGATTTTGTATATGATGGCTGACCGGAAACTTCTAACTATAGCTTGATGATGACTGAGAATCGACGAGAACATCCACATTCATTGAGTCTTACAAAAAGATTCAACGCCTGATTTTTCGACTTATAGGACGACCGAAATACTCGAAGCATGCTACATGGTGGAAATCAGGAAAAGTATGCTCCTTTTGCTTGAAATTAATTTTCTCAACATCTGTGCCGGAGAAGTTCTTCAATAATAAGGCAATTTTGTAAATGTGAATTAAAATTGTTACGTTAATCGTAACTATTGGTTTCAGTCACAAAAACGATAATGAAATAGGTAGTGACTTCAACGTTTGATTCCGGAATGGAAAAAAAAAACCACCGAAAAATGGATTGTCCACCTCATATCAGGGCTTGGTCTGGATGCGAAAAAAAGGTAAACATTTTTTCTTTAAAAAGAGAGTTGATGTTAGGTATGTCCCAAAAGAAGTGTGTGATGTTATTCACACGATATTAATTGCGCTAGTGAGATCTACCCAATTCACAGAGAAAGTCGAATCGTGGAGTTCAAAAATGGTGGAAAATATCATCATATCCACTGCTGCTTGTGTTCTTACGGCATCGGCCTTGAACGGCCCAAGAATCTCAACAAGGACTCGAAAGGAACCGCGCGTCTTCTGCTGGAAAGTCTGGCTTCTACTTCCTTCGTGTAAACTTTGATGACCGAGTTCTCATCCATCGACAGCGCCTGAAAGCCCGGTATTCCACCTACTCGAGAGAGCTGGATGCAAGAGAAAAGGCAGCAGAAGAAAAGCTGAGGAACGCGATGTTGTCCATTGTCGGTCGATGCGACGTCTGTCTGAGGAGGCTGTGCGACAGAACCTTGATGAGGGAGGAGGAGCTGAAGGAGAGACACGCAGAATGTCGTACGAAGGCTTTAGCAGCTTTCTTGGAGGATGGGGTGCAGTGGCCTCAACTTTCAGACAGATTCAAGACCGAATTGGAAAAGGTTTGTCTAGAGTGTATAGTAGGGGAAGGTTAGAAAAATTGAATTAAGCGAGTTAATATCTCCGTGAATTTTTTATTTGACTATGAGATAGGAATCTTGTTCCATCCTGTCCTGATTTTAATGCATGATTTTGCACCATGTGAGGAAATCTTTCCAAAATGCGAAGTTTCAGTGAAGACTTACGGTTTTAATACATATTTTGGTGCGAGATTCTTCCCCCACAGCTCAACGAAAAGATATAATCAGACACACTGTAACCTATTCACATAGAATGAGTGGAGGGAATTTTTTTTATCAGCGTCTTAGAGGGTATACGTTGACAGGTATTTTTAAATGGCGACGTTCTCACATTTATCATGCGGATAAGAGAAAAGCTTATGTTGCTTGCCTCAGCATCAGTGAAAGACACATAAAGGACGGTGCAAAAAAACATGTTCCCCTACCTATTAACAAAACTGGCTCAGTTTGACCAAAAGCAAAAGTTGCCCATGATTTCTTATCATCACGCAATGTTGTGCGCAAAACTTGAACTCAATGTTACCAACATGAGCCGTAAAAAATGTATTGATCCTTTCATTATAAAATTTCCAATAAAATAACAATCATATTTCAATCACGATTTTTCTCTCATTGTCTCTGAGATGATGAAAATTGCATTTTTTATGCATAATTTCTTCGAATCGATCCTTCACAATAAAGCCCACATGCTCGCAAGCATTGTGATCAGAGGAGTTCCCCAACCACTCTTCAAACCCAAAGAGTCCTTTTCCCGGCTTTCCGTCATAATATCTTCATGTCATTTTGCTCTAAAACCTGAAATCCGAGAATCATGGTGTCTGAAACCTCAAAACTGAGAATCAACATGGCTTAAGATCTGGTTCCATTTCCATTTCACTCAACTTTCAATGTCTTATTGAGTTCTTTTCAAATATCTATCTCCCGAAAATATGGGAGTTTAATAGATTTGTAAGCAAAAAAATTATAGCGACCGAATATTTGAACTTTGATGACCTATAACTCAATGATCGCACTCTCTGAGAGACTTGTGTCCATTGACAACTTCGATCTACTCATTAAGATCTATCAATTGACGCAAGATTTGGTTTGTAAAGCGGGGGGCAGCGGTCCCATAGAAAGTTGGCATCCTCCTTTGCATCCTCGTCTTAGGCAATTTTTGCAGACGTGCTCCATGTTTGAGACATTATGGCTAACTGCCTGACAATTTTGTAAAATCAAGTTGAAAACATAGAAAATATTACTCGATATAGCCCTTTCTTACAACTTTTACAAAGTCGTTCCGTGTTAGGCGTCGCAGGCTCCATGACGGGAGGCCGCAATAACGCAGCACACTATTTACTTGCGTTACATCTGCATGTTCTTTTCAAGCCCTGATCTTCCCGATTCTTTGGTTTTCCAATCGATTTTTGTGCTCATTCATGCATTTTCATGTTGTAAAGCTTCATGCAGAAAGCCCTCTAGGTTCTTCCTCTTTCGGCCCGACAGCTCTTGCACGAGACATATGCAACGCTCGAGAAACGACGCGCAGCTGCAGAGAAAGAAGCCGAATCGCGACTCGTTTCCGCGTGCTCGAACGCCGCACAGAAGTACAAGAGAAGCAGGGCCGTTTTCTATGGAACAGACGTGGTCGAGAGAGATGCTCTCCTCGCCGACCACAAAAAACATGCTGAGGCGGCTCTGAAGATCTACATGGGAAATAGAAGCTCGAATTGTGAATGGCTCTTTAAGGAATATCGAGATACCCTGGCGGAAGTCAGTACATGACCGTGTCAATAACTCTCCCATTTTCCGTACTACGATCCGATATTTACCAAACGGCCTTTCCGTCTTCCCAGATTCTTGACTCCTGGCATAACGATTTGGAAAAGAAGATGTCGGAGGAACGGAAGACGAGAAGCAAGCCACCGTACGTCATCCTGTGCGCTGCAGTCCTGGGAAGCGCAGTGGTGACACGTGCGGCTCTTGCCCCTTTTGTTGGCATCGGGATCTTCCTCTTCGGCTGCTGGTTCCTTTCATGCATCGCAGAATCGAGATGGGAGGAAAACAACAAAGGTGGCGTTCCCAACGATCCGAACTGGATTCGACTGAGAAGACTAAGATGGAAGAAAACGAATTCTCCGCTTCTCGGTCATTTACCTCAAGCACGGGACAGGATTTTTCTCGCCAATAATGTACTGTCGTAATGGACGTTCTGGTTAAATTTAATACAGTTCTGGCTTAGTTTTAAGCGGAAAATAAATTCCATGTTGAGTTCCTCAGCCCATGACATTCGAGGCTATGATATGGAAAAAATATATCATTTCCAATGCGAAAAAGAAGGTGCAGAATTTACTTGCAGGAATTTCAGCAAGTGAAAGCTCTATTACATGCTTTACTTGGAGGGATCGAATCCGATGTTTTTTCGGAACACCATGTTTACGTTAAAAAGCAGGAGATATTGTTTCCGCTATGAATCGGAATCCTCTTCTCCGCGCATTAGACGGAAACACTGTTTCCGACGCCTCAGTAGGAAATTTTTTTGACGGTGTACGCAGAGAACTGCGCATTCCAGTGGTAAAATGAGGAGAGCGCTCTTCTGATAACATGGCCAGCTTAAAATCTGAGTGATTGCACCTTCGCATGTGAATAAATGTCTGAAAATACCAGAAATGGAGTTGTAATGGACGTTGCAAGTCAAAGGCCTTCTAGGAGGAATAATCGGAATAATCCTTGAAACGACGGACAAACTCAAATAGATTGTGTGAATAAATAGATTGTGATCAGGTACACAAGAGAAGAAGCAATAACTTCACAAAAGAAAATATACAGTACAAATTAATTTATTGCGTATCATATGAGCATGAGCCCTAGAACAAAAAAAAACACAGGCTTCCTTATATTTTCACTCCCCTCAAGGCATTTAAAGTTGGCCTGAAGCTGAAGCACGCCTGAAGGCCTGCAATTATAGAGGTTCAACAGCACGAATAGGTTAAGTTAAAGAGATGCGGAGAAGAAAAATAAGCTCACTCAAGCGATGGAAGCCGCCTTCCGGCAATACAACGATAATATGAGCCGATTGATTGGGGGCCATCTGATCAGCGAACAGGACGTGATCGACAGAAACAAAAAGCTTCGGGAGGAAGCAATCCATTCCCTATCGAAGATAAGATCACAATGGCCACAACTCTCGAAGAAGTTCAAGGACCAACTGGAGAAAGTATAAATTGCGCCATCTTTCAAAACTCATTTCGTTCATTTGGATGATTGGTTTCCCTTTCCCCCTGACAGCGCATAGAAGCCCAGTACGAGGTCTACAAGAACGAGAAAGATGCAAGAGAAAGAGCGGCAAAACCCTAGCCGAGGAACGCCGTCGTATCGGCTGCATCTCAATACGACATCCAGCTGAACCGAATGTGCGATGCAGCTTCTATCAGCCAGGAGAAATTTGCGAAAAAGGAATGCGGAATATCGCAAGCAAGCCTTCGCAAATTTCTTGAGGACAGAGTGCAGTGGCCTCAACTTTCCAGTAAGTTCAGGGAAGAGTTGGAAAAGGCCAGTTTCACCTTACTTTACACTATAACGAATGGCCTGAAAAACTAATGTGCTTATGTAAGACGTGAATCCAACTGTTCCATCGTTTGTATTTGCCACTTTTCGTGAAAGTAAACTTTTCCATTGGTTGAATGCCAGAAGCAAAGATAAAATTATGCAGGAAACAGTTCCTGTTATGTATCATAGGGATGTATTTTTGCTCTCACTTCTTGAATTATTCATCCTAGCATTTTTCATGCAATTTCATAGCGCTTCGTCTTGTAACAATGTAACAATGTAACATTGTAACAATGCGGGAAAACCTTTTCCCGCATTGTTACAATGTTAAAATTCACGTGGTGGTCCATCCATATATTGAATAGTATGGAAATGAAAATAAATCCACTATACCGAATTGTAAGCCCCAATAGACGCAATTTATAATGACAGGCAAAAAGTCTTAGGTTTCACATCGAAGAAATTTCTTTTCGTATGGTCACAAAGGCTTCTGGAGTCCAGACATGGGTTTCTCTTTTTTTTCGAGCTTAATATTACAAGTATATTCATGATCCGCTTCAATTTCACCATTGTTGGACGTACGGGATCGAAAAAACTATGCGAGCTTCTCGCAACTATAGGCCACACTAGGGTAATGCACGATGCCCTCATATACGTATCTGCGATTTCTCGATGAATAATGACTTTCAAAACGTTACGTACCCATGCCAAAACCGTAGGAACTGTTGTCAAGATTCGATTTCCGCTCCCCAGAAGTCGAAACAGAACGTCCTGCGATCGATTTCTAACATACCTGGAGTCAAAACTTAAGGCATGGTCATTCAACGCTGATGACTTTTCAAGAGGTTTAAAAGAAGTTGCGAATGAGCTGAATATCGTTAAAAATAAGGGCATACGGAACACAAAGAAAAACCATCAATGCCGGAAACTGTGTAAAGTAAAAAAAAAAATGAGTGAACGTTGGATCTCGAACTCAGCGTTGCGCCATAGGCAAAGTTCAGCTAATATAGGTGGAACATGCGACTCGAACAGAAAGGTGAAGCAAATTTGCAAGATTGAGTTGGTATTGGAATCCGTTGTTCAACTTCACCAGCGTACGAAATTCATCCGAATCTTCTTCTCTTTTTTCCTCCGAAGGATGTTCGTATGACTGAAAGTAGCGACACCTAGTTGGAAACGCGCCATCAGTTCACATTCCAATGCGGATGACGTATCAGAACAGACTCTCCGATTGGTTTTCTCAGAGAGATCACAACTTTTGTCTGAAGCACTTCCCAAGTGCATCCGCAACAACGACAAGTACACTCGACATCGGACGTTCGGGGAATAGTCTCTTCATCGATTTCGAAAGGTTCTTTTATGAAGTTGAGATTCTTTTGGAGTCGGAGTCGCATGAATCCAGCCCTCAAAACCGACTGAGCCGATCACAACCAGCCAATTCGTGTCGCTCGCCATCCGACCTTCATTCTTGACCGCGCGGGGCCGAATTGCTCTTGCTATCACAGGGCAATTATGGTAGCAAAAGAGGGAAAGGGAAACGAAAGACCGCTTTTCTTCAGAGCATTACTTTTTCCATGTCTGACCGACACAAACCCGTATTTCAATGGATCTCCAGTCCACCGCTACGGTAAAGGCATTCGTGCTGCTGGATGAGTGGTGATCATTGCATTAAAGTACATTACCGAAAAGGGTGATAGAGTAGAACATTGGCTTTGTCGAGATAGGAGTATGTTTTTTTTTTGGGGGGGGGGGGGGGGTGTGGAAATGATGAAGCAAACAGTGAACATTTCCTGGTTGTGTCACATTTTCTGAAACATGCCACTAGAGACGACAAACGTTCGGCATGCTACCATTTTCGGCTGGACAATTTTCTCCACCAGTCACCTTCGTTCTTTCATCGACGTCACAAGAAACAGTGCAGAAGTGACCATCGCTTGTGTTAACACTTTCAGACCTGAATTAAGGCCACTATCGGAATAATATCCTTTTTGCATTTTTCAGCTCTTCTGCTATTGTAATTTAAATATTTATGTTTTATATATCGTTTTTATATTTTGTATAAATTTGCCATATCATACCATATATAACATATTATACATGTTATTAGATAACTGAAGATTACAAAACTGATGGGTGAAAGAAGGCCTCCGATGGAGTTGAGCCATGCATAATTACGCCCATTGTAGAGTAATATGGGGCGCAATGTCACGAGAATCCCTAGAAAATACCATAGACACTATGTACTAGTAAATGCAATGTCCATTGGGACGGACGCCAGGTGTGAAAGGGTTAATTTGAGGACAGATGCATGATTTCAGAAGTAAGGGAGAGAGGACTCTTTCTTTCAGTGGCCGGCTGGCGAACCCAGCACCAGACGGAGGTCCCTGCCCATCGGTCGATGACCCTTTCAGTCGTACGAGGGGGAAGTGCTTTGCCAAGCTGCAAATTACAGCTGTGAAATTGCTCCTCGCACGAAGGCTCTTGCGGGAGGTCGCGTGTGGGTATGCGACGTCTTCGTTCGCAGTTTCCAAAGCATGGCATTTTCCAGAAATACCAAGAATGTATTGAGCCTATCGTTCCGTCGTCGTGCAGATTCGATCTTCTAGGTTTAGGATGCATGCCACGCATCCCGTTTTACAATATTAAGGGGGGGGGGGATTCGAACCGACGATCGCAGTTGAACAAATGAAATTTATTTTAGGGCATATTGAGAGTAACAATTCACATCGCGTTCGGAGGGTGATCAATAGGACCAAACCGACGAAAGGGCGGAGGCGAAGAGAAGAAGGACGGCCCCCGTCACCTGGCTCGCCCCGGCTGCATGCAAAACGTTCCCAAGTTAAAATCCACGATTCCGATTTCGAAGAAAACATTGGCTTCTACGTTTCGAGTACGATTCCAAGTGCTTACCGCATAACTTTCTCTCTTCGTCGTACCAGTGGTTCTGCTTGCACTGGCACTTGTTACCTTCGCACGCTACTGCTTCACCGCCTCCCATATGGAGACAATTTCCAAGATCATCGCAGTGCTCTCCATTCCCTGTGCGTTGGTAGAATGCAATTAGACCGGTTTTAAATGCTCGGGAAAGCCATCAATATTTCTCGAAATATTTCCTGGAAAGAAAGGATGCGGCATGGGACTCACCGGATTGAGAAAAGCACGTTGAGTTATAGTAATTTGGCTTTTCGGCCGGGCAAGTACACTTTTCGTCAAGGCATTTGAGAGGTTCCGCGCAGAATTTTGCCGTTGTTGCATTACACGGGGAATCGTAGTGCAAATCTGAAACAGGAATTCATTTGTTTTCTTGAAAATGACATGAATCGCCTTCCACGTACGAGGAACCACTGCATGATAGAAGCTGCCAATGCCATAACAACACCGTATTTCTCTCATGCGTTCGGAATGCCTGTGTGAAAGTGGACGGCACCGGAAAATCCAGCACTCGTCATGGTCTGCAATTATTCCTACAGAAATTGCAGGCTCATGCCCGATGCGGACATGGATGGATTTGCGTCCCAAAAGAATTTATTCACGTTGGTCCCCAAGAAACGTGTCGTGAGTGTGCCGAGTGAAACATTCTGTGGCTAGACTTTTTTCACGTGTGGCGGTTGACACCTGTTCCTCTGCTAAAACTCGTTCGTGTGCCCCTCGACGCGCTTGGACATATGTCCGTTGCAGTGAGACGAGCCAAACGACACTCTTTCAGTATCTCAAGACCCGTGACACATAATTTCGTGTCACCCAGGCGATGGGCAGATACTAATTTTCGTCATTCGACGCACTGAACTTTTTCAGTGCAGTCGTGACCGTTGTAGACTGCGTCTCTGTAGTCGATTGCAATTTCCTGAATCCCCAAACGGGCAATTAAATTCGGGTGCTTTGGTTGCCCCACCATCAGCCGTGACACCAAATATTAGATGCGATATTTGTTGATGCGACGAAGAACGCGGAGGCGAATCCGACCGATTCTCCCTCTCTTCCGACTTTCCTGCTTCGCGTGCGGTACTAAATTCCTGCGTGCGTGGCCGAATTCCGGGGGAAACTCAACGTTCCTGCCTGTCGGTTTCGCATGGTGCTTTTGTCGCTACTGGTTCCAACGTTTTGGAAAGACCCGATGTAGCCAAGTGTGCTTGTTTTCGGCTTCAGCGTCTCCCAGGACTCCCACACTTAAAGAATTTGAAGACCAAGAGGACATTAAATTCTAGACAGAAAAAAGTGGATGAGATGAAAGGACGTAAAAAATAATCGGTAAAGTCATAAATGAGACACGGAGCATTTCTTATCGCAGAAAACTGACTCATTCGGGCGTTTGACGTCAGAAACGTCCTTGCACGTGACGTTAATAACGTGCGAGTGACCTGGCCCCTCGAGCCGGCACTCGAAATCGCCACCGAAGTGAGACGTTTCCAGCCTTTATATTCCATCCAGCCCTATTACGCGAACGGTGGAGACCTGGGAAATTCCCGTGATTCCTGGGGGATTCCCGGGAGATTCCCGGGAGATCTCCTCGGTCGCTCGGGGTCTTCCCGGCTCTTCCGGCTGCTTCGGAGATTCTCGCTTCGGCCGTCGCTTCCATTTGCACCTGAGGGTGGCCATGCAACCACCAAGGGTACTGGACACCACGGTGAGCATTCTCACCATAGTTTTATGGTGATCGTGCTCACCCCTAGGGTGGCTGTCCAGAGACAAAGCATGCACACCCTTAAGGGTGCGGGATCTTGTCTTTATCATTTGCCATGTGCAGTTTACTGGAAGCAGAAGAGAATCTGAATATGACGTTATCTTATTCGGGAATTATTCGGCTTATTCTTTACCCTCCGATATCAAAGACAGTCAACATCGCGAAGGCCAACCTTGGAAAAAAGAAGGGCGAGGTGCAATCGAGAGAGGACTTACAGCACTGTTTATCCTTGTTCTCAAAGAAGCCTTCCTTGCAAGCGCACTTCCCTTCCACGCACTCCATGGTCTCCGTCGGGAGGCAAGTCAAATCTTCCCTGCACTGCTGTCCGACGTCCGCTGCGGATGAAATCCAAGAATGAGCCTCTCTCTCTCTTTCGGTCTCTCCATCCTAATGAATTCCTTTGCTCTCGTGACTTTCGGCTCCACCGTTGCGGCTCGGCTCTCGACGTCGTGTATCTCCCGCATTGGCGAGTTAAGCTATGATTCGTTTCCTTGCATTTTTAGTACCATTCGCTAACATCTTTGGTTTTTACGTAGTTCTTCGAGTGGCAAGTGAAAGTCACTGGATTGAGTTATGTCGCTATCTGGAATATATACATACTAGCGAGTTTATTTGCCCTTCGGGCAAACAAACTCGCTATGGTCGCGCCTTCGACGCTCTATTACCTTGGATAGTGATTATTTCATTTATTCTTTTCGAAATAGCAAACACGTATTTGAAGTACATCCCCATTGAAATACGTGACATATGGAGTCGAAAGTCTTGATTTTTATCAAAATCATTACCTCTTTGATTATATGTGTGCCTAACCTGAAATCTTTCCTTGTGTCCCTTTTTCTAAGGGTGGAGTATACATTTTGAAATACTTCCCTCCAACAATCGACGCTAAGGAGACATATTTCAAAATTAGCATTTTTCCTCTACTCAGCGATCAAATAGGTACTTCTGAAAGTAGTTTAAATTTTCTGCCTCTGGATAAAAAAATGGGGAAAATGGGACTGCAAAAAGTTGTCTAATGGGCTTTAAATAATTTTTTTTTCCTTTTGAAATGTAGATTCAGGGAACTCCATGCCACCCAGTTTCAGCCTTATACGTTTCCCCTTTTTGCTGGCGGGAAAAAAAATGTATTTGGAAAAGCGACCCACCCAAAAGCTGTGTTCTGAGGAGACATATAAAAAAAGTTGAATTTTTCCTTAAATCAACATCACTTCAGTGATGCGTGCGCCAGCTACTTTTCTATGTCTGCCCGATGAACTACATGGCAACAAAGTTTCAATATTATACGTTTGCCCTTTTCGCTGGTGAAAAAACATGCTTGGAAAAGCCGACCCACCCAAAAGCTATGCCNAGGAAAAGCGAAAAAGGGGGAAAGGGCTAGGCGTAAAACAAGCCTATCAAAGAAAAGTGAAGCCTGGGGAAAGACACTACCATGCATTCAGCTAATTGTGTCCTGCACTGACAGATTGGAACGATGCCCAGATTGCTCCTGCTACCTTCAAGCCCTGACCTCGAGGCACATTAGGCCAATAACACCCGACTCAAGTTATAAGTTGGAATAGTTGCTGCCCATCGGAATTCCAATTTGCTGTCTAAAAACTTTAATACCTAATTGGATGTAGTTCTTTTCTAAACAGCCTTTCAGGAGGGAAGAAAAATATGATTTACTCACGAAAGTGTATTTAAAGGTAAATCCTGTTCCGGCATAGTTTTCGAATAGTTCAAGAATGTTGTCAAACAAAATACCCAGAGGTATTTTTGTATATAATGTGGAGAAGTCCCATGACATAATGGAAGAAGCTTTCTTGGATTCATTTAGAGTGGACAGAACGATTTCTTCATCGAAATCTTGGGCCTTGCGTTATATTTTTCCGACCGAGAAGTAAGGTATCCATCCTGACAAACTATGCATATCCATCGACTCACATTCTGCGTGCAATTTTAGTGGTGCTATTCCAGAATCTCCGGAAATGGTACTTTTCGAGGATGCCTATTTATCGTAGTCAATTAGTCATTTCCATTTAATAATCAAGCTATCCAAAGAATTCCTGCAATTCTGTTTAACCATTACATTTTAAAATGGCTTAGCTCATCCCATCTATTATTTCCTCCTGTTGTAATCATCGAAATATCAACACATTTTCGGAAAATACACAAAGTTGTGGTATCTCTTAAGCTCCGGGTGGTAACAAGTTGTTAGTCGGTGAAGTAGACTTCCACTTGTAATCTCATAACACCTTTGGGGCTGATGGTCGCCTGAATTGTCATACAGTACATGAAGGCTAGATGTTTAGGTGGGTCATTTCTCGTCAGAAACGATTTTTTAACAGCATTTTAAATTGTTTTGATGTTTGCGGACGAATCCCCCCCCCCTCCGACCTCATGGGCACGCATCCTTTGCAATCCCCGCGTATATTCTCGAAGTGGAGGAATGAGGAAGTTTTTCCATACCTGCACAATGATGAGCAGCGAGGAGGAAGATCCCGGCAATAAGAAGGAAATGACCAGACTGCATTCTCGGCAGAATTCCACGCGGGGGAAGCTTTCACCTCTGAGTGTCGCACCTGAGACGTCTGTGGGTCGAGTCTGCCCCGACGGGGAATATTTGTAGAGAAACGGAGAGCACCTGGTGATGCAAACAGCGATAAGATTACTCAGAACTGACGCGCGAGGAGGACCGACTAACCTCCGCGTGATGGCTCCTACGCCCTCCTTCTCTGACTCATTCCCTTCGTCGCGCGCGATGGCTTTCCAGAGACGTCTGCTGCGTCTTCTTTCCCAGTGGGGAACAGTCATACGAAAATTTTCTCCTTCCTAAACGTTATCCGAGAGGAAGCCAATGCTCACGATCGAAAGGCACAATTTTGAGCGGATTCATTCGGGAATTCTAACTCGAAAATCCTGTTCTTGTCTTCGTTGGAGAAATCGTTACACTTTCTCATCTTTCAACTACGAAATCATTTATTTATATTCGACGGGACTCGAGCTCGCGAGCCGACAAACCTAGGCGCAAGTCTCAGGAGAAAAAGTCTTTTTCCTGCGTGCGATAAGCGAGTAAGGCTAAGGCTATATATAGAAACATTTGCGGGAAAAATGTTTTATGGGTGTTTTCCAATGTGCGGTAGTGAAAAAACCTGAAGAACATATTTCTCTGAAAACGTTTTTTGGATCTTCTTCAATGTATGGTAGTGAAAAAACCTGAAAAACATTTTTCACTGAGAAACGTTTTGACTCTTCTCAAATGTTTTTGAATACAGCCACGAAAAATAAATGAGAAGCTTCCTAGAAGCATCTCAAAAATGTTATTTAAAAACTGCCCGGCTAGTTTTTCGGTAAAAACAATTTGAATCATCCTGCACCCGCAGTCGTAGGCCAACTTCCACAGGGGAAGGTTCGAAATGTTCTTTGATTGTACAATATCTCCATAATCTATGTATATAATAGACTACAATGCTATACAAATTAATATCCGGATGTGATTGCGTCGTTCGAAAGGCTATGGTCCAGAGGAGTGCATCGAGTAATCAGATTTGAAATATCTTTAACCCAGGATAAATTACGAGATATCAAAATGTTCACCTAAATGCTACCCTGGTAGTGTCCTGCAATTCCTCCTGCAGAGGCCCAATTCAAGTCAAGGCCGGCACGGACCCGAAACTCGAATTTAAACAATAAAATTCGGCTTAATCCTACCCGACCTGAAGAAGGATCGTGAAAAGTGCGGCCCTAGACGGTCCGCGGGTCGAATTGGGTCGGGAAGGGGCGATCGGGCCGGACCACAGCCGGTGCAGGACTCTAACCCCAGGTTCCTGCAATAGCGAAAACGACTGCTATTTTAACCACAAATACACAAATATTTGGAATTCCTTCTTTGCTCCCTGGACTGACACATGGGACTACAAAGCTTTTTTCTCAATAGTGCAAAAGTCATAAAATGATTGACAGCCCTGGTTAAAAATAACTTGTCTTCAAGAACGTGCTTACGTGCTTATACGGTATAATCGCCATGGTCATCAGAAACCAAAAGGGCCAGCAAGGCCCGACGATGCCTCTCAGGATCAAAGGGTGGCACTTTTCTAGCCGTTTTGCTTTAGCCACGACTATCAACGAGTGCCAAGGGCAGACATTCCAATGAATTGGTCTGTACCTTCCTGAGCCTGTATTTTTCCATGGACAGTTGTATTTGCCTTTGCAAGAGTGCGGCACTTGCAAAACGTGAATATGAAGATAGAGCCTGGACCCCGATAAAGTCGATACCCAGGCAACGATGGCACCTATACACTGAATGTCATGTTTTGATAGGTTTTGAATCGAAAATACCGTTCTTCAATGAAAATCATGAGACAAAATATCTATATCTCCTGTTATGTAGTGGAGTTCAAAACATTTTCCTTTAGACCATAAACCTTCAGGATATTAAGTATTTGCGGTAAAATCTGGAAATTGTTACATTGTAATTTCGCACAATTTGCGCGGGGCTCCGATAGTATAATATAATACAAAATAATGTAATATCTTTCTTTCTGCTCTATTCAAGATCTGGCCACGGCAGTCAGTGTTTAGTTGCATCACGTTCTAGAAGCATGTCTCGCTCAAAAAGGGACAAGGAAGCCGAGGCTGGAGTTGAAGGAAAAACTGATTTCTACTGTGCAACAGTACCCAAGCATTTGGAACCATCATATCCCAGTGCATCATGATGTGATTCGTGAATGCATGGGCTGCCATTGCCTCTGTCGCCGAAATGGAGGTTGAAGTTTGTCAGAAAATGTGGAATTCACTTCTAGAAGTGAATTCACTTCTAGTGCAATTCCGGCGTAAAAACAAGAAATCCCCATCAGGAGCAGCGGTCGCCAAAAAGAAAAAGTGGGCATACATGGACGCCATGTCTTTCATGCGACCAGTCGTCGGAAATCGAAAGACAGCATCAAACATGACGGTGGCGTCTTGTTCTCGTAGTGTTGAGGCGGACGATGATTCAAGCGATGGTGGCAGTTCAAGCAAAGATGATTCAAATGAAGACGCCAAGGATGAAGAAGTCATTGGCACTGGTGGCGAAACTGAGGGAGGAAAAAACAATGGGGACAAGCAAACCAAACGGGTAGCAGAGGAAAGAGCAACCAAAACAGCGGCTGCCAAAAGGGCTGCTGCAAAATTAAAGCAGTGGACAATACCACAGAACAACTCGGAAAACTCTTGGGACTTGTCTGAAAATATCAAGCATAGGAAGCGGATCCGGGAGGAAAAGGTCGATGACCCTGATGCCCAGTTTTTGTTGTCACTACTTCCAGACCTAAAGGCGCTACCTCCTCATATGAAGCGGCGTGCAAAAATGGACTTGATGTCTGTCTTCGAAAAGCACACGTTCGGTCCCATGGAAACAATTGGAGCTGCAGGGATCTCATTACCGTCCTCTAGCGTTAATTCTGACCCAGGAAATTACCAGCAGCAGCTCCCACAATACCCACTATATCAGTAGTGACTGAATCAAGGAATCAAGAGAATGAATCATCCATGTGAATGAGTGTGCGAAAAAACTTTTGTCTCTCCAGGAGCACTTCGAAATTTCGTGCCTTTCCGTTTGTGTTTGAACATAGCCCGAGGTGACTAGCTATATTAGGAGGTGGCTGGTTAGAATTCGTTCTGAGAAGGAAGAAGAAAAAGAAACAGAAGAATGTAGAAACAAGTGAAAAAGGAGCAAAAAATTAAATGAAAAATGAATTATTTGTCTTTTTCCATTTGTGTTGGAATATAGCCGACCAGCTGACGCCACCTTCACGATGGCGAAAAAAAGATGAAGATAAGGATTTTCTTTTTTTGCGAAGCATTTGTCACTTTCGTTTGGCAATGTAATTTTAAGAGTCCCTTTCGCTTTGTGACCTCGCGAAGATACCTCTCTTCTCGTATTCCGTTCTCAGGTGAACAAAATGAGCGATTCGGATTGCGAGGATGGAGACATTCTTCTTCTTGTTCTTCTTGACGTGGCACTTGCCATGCAAAAGCAAAAGAGAAAAAGACACCGGCGATGGTGGATACATCCAATCAACCAAGACAGGCTACTCCTCGGAGAATATTCGAGACTCTATCCTGAGACAAGATGAAAATCGCTTCGTCCGAAAATTCCGAATGACAACTGCTTCATTCGACAGTCTGGTGGAAATCCTTCGGCATCGCTTCCAAACTCCCAACTGCAGCAATTGGAGAGCTCCAATAGGCATCTACGAATGCCTTATGGTTACACTACGCTTTCTGGGGACATGAGGTTCTTTCAAAACGATTGGGGATAGCTTTCGGCTAGGTTATAGGACAGTTTTCAACATCGCCAGAAGTCCTTGTGAAATCATCCACGAAGAGACACGTGGATCACTTCTGTCGAACAGTTCTGGGAGGAGACTCAATTTTCCAATTGTCTTGGAGCTCTGGATGGGAAGCACATCAGATTGAAACGTCCCCGCAAAGCAGGCAGCGCATTGTTCAACGATCAAGGTTACCACTCCATAGTCCTGATGGCATTGTCAGATTCAAGACGACGATTTCATTTCGTCGACGTTGGATCGTACGGGAGACTTGGTGACCCTGGGATCCTACAAAGCACCGACTTTTGGGCTGCCCTATCAACTGGCAAATTGTAAATTCCCCCGCCACAACCTCTGCCAGGATGCGAGGAGGACCTTCCACTCGTGATCGTTGGAGATGAGGCATTTCCTTTGAGGCCTGACCTCCAGCGCCCTTTTCCAAGGAAGCAGCTTTCGGAGAAACGGAAAATTTACAACTACCGTCTCTCACGGGCGCGGCGAGTGGTAGAAATGGCTTTCGGACGTTTGGCTGCGAAGTGGAGAGTTTTCCATCGACCACTCGAAGTAGCTGTTCGTACAGCTGACATGATCGTTTCGGCTTGCTGCGCCCTTCATAACTTCACGATAGAGCGTCAAGGAGTGGCTGGCGCGCTCGTGGAGACGGAAACAGAGGAGGAAATAGAACATCTTCCGTCCACTTTCCAACCGATAGGGGGAACGCATGCCCGGACACCCTGTTGCCACTGTGGTCGAAATGCGAGATAAATTTGTTGAATACTTCTCTTCTCCCGCCGGCTCGCTTCCGTGGCAAAGGGAAATCATTCGTCGAGTGTAGAAAAACATTTCTCTGCTGTTGTTCGATGTTTGCGTTTGTGCAGGCTCGAGAAACAACAATTCTTGTTTTTCGCAAACATTTCTCGGAGTGTTTTTCTCTATGTAGCCGGGTGCATTGGGCTCAATGTTGACAGATTGAAAAAAAAGTTTTTCAAAAAAGTTTTTCAAAAATGTTTTTATATGTAGCCTTAGCCTAACCCGTTCTATAGATATTTTCCCGAGGGGATGAAAATCCCCATATCGTAACCATACCTCCGAACTGTGGATCCACTGCCCCGCACACGCGAATGCAACGCCCATTCCTTTCGCGACGGGCACCGCGATGCCGGTCTGCGGTCACCGTCGTGCCAGATGGGAGGAAGAATTTCGATTCTCGCCTCGCAACGTCCGTTTTGCCCAGTGAAATCCATTCCATCCGGTCGTTCCCTTTCTGCCATCACAGCTCCCTGCACCCACCGTAGTTTTCACGTCCAATAATCCATTGGCGCTAAGGTATATGATTTCAACTTTTCTAAATAAGAGGGTTTTCCTGAACCTCAGTCCCCCCCCCCCCCCCCCCGGACCTTTTTCGTAAATTTTGGATCCGTGATGAGTGATGGCTTTGCGAGTTGAAGAGCTTAAGCATCCTCAACTTAATTTTTCTTTAATTCCTGGGTTTTAAGGGATCAGATAGTCAGTGGAGAGTGCCTCTTGCGTTTCCTAAATCCCCGAAGGGGTCACGAAATTTGGGGGCTTCGGTTGCTTGGCCGTCAGCTTTACGAAGCAACAAATGTTTAAAATATGCATTTGTTGCCCCGTTCGGGCTCCTCGAGGCTGGATTTTCGGACAAAATGTGGCGAATTTCTAGGAGAACCCTGAGGTCCGTGCTTGCCTGTTTCGGAGGCTACTCTTGTCGCTCCTGTTCATTAGGTTTTGAAGGACCTGATCCGTCTGAATTTGGTTTCACGTCCTGCGTCACATGCGATTCCCGCATTTAATGTATGTAATATAATACGTATGAAGAATATTAAAGCTAGGAGAACTTCAAACTCTGGACAGGAAAAAGCGGGTGAGATCGTAGAAGATAATCGGTAAAATCATAAATAAGACACTCAGCGTTTCTTATCGCAGAAAGCTGATTGGTTCGTGCATTAACGTCAGAAACCTCCGTGCGCGTGACGCCGATAACGTGCGAGTGACCTGGCCCTCGAGTTGGTACTCGAAAATGCCATCGAAGGGAGACGTTTCTCGCCTTTATCTTCCTTCCAGCCCAGCCGAACGCGGGAGACAGGGAATTCCTCCCAGGACCTCCTCGCTTTGGACTCCCGGCTTTCCCGCCTCTCCCGTCTCTGCTTGAGACTCCTTTGGGGACTCTTGATTCGTTTTTGGCCGTCGCTCGCGATTCTGACGCAGAGAACGGCTGCTGGTGATCGAGATCGGTTTCTCGAAAACCGTGCTCTGTTCCTCGACCAGGTTTCGATGATCTCGGATCGGAGGAATTTCGATATCCACTCGGCTGTAAGTTTAAAAAAGATGGACAAAATATAGACGACACGTAGACAAGACCCCGAACGAATTCTGCGAGATCAAACGGGAAGGAACAGCAGAACGAGCAACGTCAAATGCCTCTCGTATCAGACGATCCGTGAATGGGTATTTCCTTAGAAAAGCAAACAGAGAGGCTCATTCAAAGGGATTTGCCGACAGAGGTATCTTACGATTCAAGCATCCATTCCGCACCGAAATGAACGTTGATTCAGGGTCCCGCGCTACCTGGGAAACGGGCTCGAAGGAAGGAAAGCCATCCTCGGGGCTTCCTCGTCCATCAGCCCAGGCCCCCCCCCCCCCCCCCCCCCCCCCCCCCCCCCCCCCCCCCCCCCNCCCCCCCCCCCCCCCCCCCCCCCCCCCCAACTTCCCCGAGAGAGAGAGAGAAAGAGAGGGCGACGGTCGGAGGGAAAGCGAAGGGCGATGCAATTCCGTCTCCCGTCTGTTGGCCAGTTGGAAATTATAACATCGATTTTGACCTGGGCAATGCCGCGTATAATAGATTCATCGACAAGGTCTTATCGGTAATGGGATGCTGAATGAAGCCACAAGTTCATACTGATTGGAGTCGCCTTCTCCTGCAAGGAGAATCTGGGTCTTTTTTCGCAAATGAGCTCTGAATCTGTCCCCCCCCCCCCCCAGCCCTATCCACACCAAACTCATTCGGAGAACCGTTGTTAGTACAGCCCGTCCAAAAAACTTGGCATTTACTCTCGTTGAATAAAATGAGTCGTTTGTATCATTCGGATCCCACGAAAACTTGTAATTCCCATTTCCCTCTTGCCATGACCTCCGTGGTGTAGAAAACCATTCCCCCGCCGTCAGAAATATAACCATTTTCACTCTTTAGTCCTCGAAGTCGTTGAGCTCAACAAGAAGAGCGATGATCCGACGAAGCCCGGGGGTCCAAAAATCCAAGTCCACCGCGTCTCCAACTCGGCTCGAAGCCCTCGCTCGCCCCGGAACTCCTCGGCCGAGCCCAGATGCGTGACGTCACGAGGATTCACACGGCTAACCCTCATGCAGTCGTCAGTCTCTTATCGGATCCGCGTGGCGGGAACCCGGCCACCTTGCGGTTGCGTTCTCGTTCCCGAATTTCCCCGGTGAAAATTCTCTGGAATCTTTGTCGCCTCGCGATTCTCTTAATTCTTGTGCATTCCGAGATTACTTGGAATTCTCGCAGGGGGCCACCAACCTGCTATTCCTCGAGTCGTTCTCACAACGCCTCTGAAGCATCTGAGTAGCATTTACAGCATCAAACGAGTCAAGTCGTTCGGCTTTATTTTCCCTGAAAAAGTTTACGATCGGTCGCTCATCTATAGATATAAAGAAGGAAGTTTACCGTCTGTCGTCTGTCTTTCTGTCTGCTCCTTTATGCATTCCGACCCCTTGGAGCCAGTGCAACCAAACCTTACATGGCCTACTTCATCCAGGGGAAGGTCGAGGGCCATGTTTCCATCCAAAATTTTCACTCCCGGGGTACTTTTCCGAAGTACTGTAGTGTCTGGGATGGGATGGAATATGACTGACGTATGGATTCGGTGGCGCAGTGGTAGAACACCTGACCGGCTAACAGGAGGCCAGCGTTCGATTCCCGGCTGCCCCTAGCCAGTTTTTCGTCTTCTTATGCCATCCAACTCTCCCTTCCAAGCCACCTGCATCACACTACCTCGGGGTAATCCCATTACCGAATCACTGCAGTAGGTAGCAAGTAATCTTCTTTTGATCAAATTTTCATTGAAAATATGTTTCAAAACTATATTTAAAAAAAAACATTTACCAAGAAGCCTCCAAAATAATTTAGATATTATTCAAGGCTTTTAAAAAAAATTAAGCTAAAAAGGGAAAGGGGTCCGAGCGCATTTTGCGACACCCAATATCGGTAACTTACGGGAAACCCTAAAGTCAACGGTCCCCAATTAATCATCCACTAAATATTGAAATATTTAATTTCCCCGAGCAACGCCTGGTCCTTCAGCTAGTTTCCTGTGACAAACGAGAGAAGTTAAAGTCTCATCGAGATGGCTTGCATGCGATGCCAGCGAGCTTTTTAGCCCCCGAACACGCAATTGCGTCGTCGCAAATGTGCATCGTCGCATGCAAAGCGACGAAGTCTCTGAGCGCTTCGGTTACGTCGATCGCGAACAACAATTTCTTATCGTCGTTGAAGTGCGTCTCGAGATGTTGACATTGGCAGTTTGCACAGCGATAAACGCCAATTGGGATCGCGCTCGTCGCTCGGTTTTCTCGCTCGATTTTCTTCGTTCCGAATTCGCATGACCCCCGAGTAGTGACGCGAATTTCCACGATTACTCTAGCTTATGGGATGATACTTTTTACCACACCCCGATTTGGCATGGAATTGCGTGTAACGGACTATTTCCAAGTCTGGGAAACTCGTGTCTCGTATGCCGGTAACGTCGATCGTCTTTCCACTTCTTCTCACGATTCGACCAGAGTGCTCCAGGAGGTAATTCAAGTGAGTGCATCGAAAGGCTCACTCTCCCATTCTCGCCGCTGCCTCGACGACCTCGGACGAGGTTCATTTGGGTTCTCGGCCTCGTCGTGAAAGACGCAACCCCACGACATCCGACAGACCGGAGCGACGAAACGATGACGTCACTCGCATCAGACGCCGCATTTCCAGCCCCGTTGACGCTCGCATTGAGGCATCCGCAAAGGGATTCCTGGAGCGGGTGAGACAAAGATCGACTTCAGCCCTATCGCCTCTTCGACATGACCTACTCTTCGCTAATGGAGACGCTCATCTAATTCCTATCCGAGCGAATGCAGGTTAAAAGTGTGAGAGTAGACAGGAAGAAACGCGCTTGTTGTTGTCCCGATCCCGCACGCGTGCGAGATGGGCCTTTCCCCACACTTCAGATCGTTCTCGAACGCGCACATCGCTAGGTTTTCTCTCTCGATTTTCCTCGTTTCGAAGTCGCATGACTCCCTTGCAGCGACGCGAATTTCCTCGATTACTCAAGCTTACCCTCGGTTACTCTCGGTTTCCGCCCGGCCGGCCGGATCGATGTATTCGCTTTACTTATAAACTAGAGAGGCCAAACGAGCAATCCCTTTCGCTTCTAGATGCAAACAGTCATAAAACCGAAAGAAGAACCTTCGCGAGGAACCTTCGCGCGAAAACGAATTCCCGCAGTCGAGCGGAAACTCCTTGTCGTTGGAATCTTCCTTCTGTCGTCGGGTCTCATGCCTTTCGTGCATTTCATAACGGGACGAACGTCGTTTCTTTACTTTTTCACGATCGCTGACCCGAAGAAAGCAGATCGGCGCCGCGAGACTAATTATCCGGAAACGCAAAATTTCCGTTTATGGAAGCTCCTTTGCGGAGAAGAATCGGGAACGAAGGCGTCTCTGGGTCGCGAAGGTTCTCCACCCGACCGATGCGAAGGCGGCACGGGGAACATCATACGAGCCGCCTTCGTCCTCTGGATGAAGGCGGTCTGGGGTCGGGGGCGAGAGAGAAAGAGGCTGCGGAAAGACTCGGGGAATCGCAGGCACCACGAATGAATCGTCGGTCGCTGGCGGCACCCATTCCGATTTCTTACTCGCAGAATCCTGACTAATTTTTTTTTTGCAAACTCTTTCAAGAGACGAAATCCAAAAATCAGCGTCGCAGGGGAATTTTAGCCCAGGCCGAACGACGAGAAAAGGGCGAAGAGCTCTCGAGTCGGAACACGTGAGGGCAAGCGCCCTCGAGTAGGTGGATGTACAGTATGGTAGACGTTTCTTCCAAAATCATTTTTCTTCGAAGATGCTCATATTTGAAAAGTTGGAACCGCCTTTCTCGTGATCGGTGCAGGCACCGAGGCCGTAAAATACGAGGGAAAACGCTTTACGCGTCATTTACGATAGATCGGCACGAGACATGTCCTAAAAAATTATTCTGCGGTCCCGAACCGCCGATCAAAATGCCCTGCTGAAAAAACCTCATGAGAATCTCAAAAGGAAACCTCATGAGATTCTCATGAGGTTTTCGGACAGAGGTCTCATGAGAATGACCTCATGAGGTCTGAAACAAACATCTCATGAAGTTGACTTCATGGGGTTTTTGCATAGAGGCGCCACTTGCCTCGTGGCTCAATAGCCACGAAAAGTCTCTTGAGACTCCGCTTGGAAGGTCCCTCGAGTCATTAAAAGAGAAGTAATCATATACGAACGATTAAACAATTGTCATTTATTCCATCCTCAAAACGTCATTCTATCTTGTGGGCCAGAATTGTCTGAAGTCTCCCTAAACTGGGCTATCTCTTCGGACAAGTGTTTTTCGAAAATCAAATATATTTGATTATATTCAATGTAAAAATAAAAAATGCATACAACTTGGTGAGTACAGGAGAGATGTTCCAATGAGATTGGGGCATTCATCCCATCGGAGCGGCTATACAGTCGCCATCCCGCGTCGGTTGGGCACTGCAGAAGAAACCTCATGAGATCCTCGTGAGGTTTTCGAACAAGAGGTCTCATGAGGTCTCATGAGGCTTGATCCTCGATTCGAAGCCTCATGAGGAACCGCACAATTCTCATGAGAAGGTCGTGAGACCTCATTAAGTACCTCATGAGGATTATATTATGAGAATTTCCTCATGAGATATTCGGTCAACCTCACGGGAAAGTCGTGAGACCTCATGATAAAGTCATGAGGTCTCATGAGACCTCATGAGTCTGTAGTGAGGTTTTTTCAGCAGGGTGTTGATAAAGACGGGATCGAGATCGAGGGGATCGACGGGATCGAGTTCCGATCGGGGATTTTGTGGAATTGTTGATGATGTGAGGAAATTGCCCTCATTGATGAAGTCTGTATCGAAAAGAGGTTCTGGTCGGGATGGGAAAAGGGGAGAGAATAAGAGGTAAAGGGCGAATCCAGATCGACAAATGTCGGTGCGAGAAGTCGACGAGCGGTTCAAACCGGTTTCTCGAGGTCGGATTTCCAAAAACTCTGCAGGTTTTTGTTTTCAATCGAAGATGACCTCGTCCGATTCGGCACGGAAAAACCTGCGACCGACAGGTTCTACGTCTGTCAATCACGCATCCCGTGCGTGGATAGCGTGCGTCGTGTCCGACATCCACCTGCTCCCGTTCTCGCTGCAGCTTCGACGATCTTCGACAGAGGGGGCAATCGTTTCGGTTCCCGACCCATCGTAAAAGGCACAGACCCCACGACATCCGACAGACCCCAGCGACGAAACGATGACGTCACTCGTATCAGCCTTGAGCTTTGCAGCCCCGTTGACGCACGCAGGGCGGCATCCGCAAAGGGATTCCGCGAGCGGGTGAGATTCCTGGAAAAAACCACTCCAGCGCGTCCCCTCTCTGACATTATCGTTTTTCTCTTCAGAAATGAAGAGGTCTATCCAATGCATATCTGAATATATGGAGTTCAGGTTCAAAGTTTAACCTCTTCAGCGAAGAATATTTGGATTAGGAAAATTTTTAATATTAAAAACCACAGGCGCAGAATGCTTGGCAAGCAGGTCGAACGGCGACCCCAACTGCAAAGAAAACTCCCAACAAATCGGGAACTTTTATGGTATTTGAGCAGTTGGCGATCAGTTTTTCACCCATTTAACATGCATCGAATGAATCGTCCTCGCTCGTGCCAGAATCCCCGATTAGGTTGAGATGAGGTGCGAAGGAAAACGCACATCGAGTTTCCTGGTCCCGATCCTGCCACGCGTGAGGGTTCGTGATTGAAGATCGGGACACTTCGGATCGTACGCGTGCAACTCGGTCGAGATTTCTGGTTTCAACTTTTTTCCCTTACTTCGTAAGCGAGGGCGTGGATTCTCGTTTCACAAGGCTTCGAGATTTGAATCTAGTATATATTGACGATCGTGACTGACTGACTGACGGTAATTCTAACCATGTTCTAGAAGGGTTGGAAATCTGAAACTTGGTACACATGTACCTTTTTGGATGCAGAGTTCAGAAAAAAATCCCACTTTGGAGGTACATGCCCTGGGGGTACAAATTTCAGGGGGAAACGTTTTACTGAAATATATTTTGTGTCAGATGAGGATGGCATTCAGAGAGTCAACTGGCTGTGCTGGGTTCGGTGGTGTAGTAGTAGCATCTCTGACTGGCAATCAGAAGGTCTGGGTTTAAATCCTAGGCTTTCCTTTGGCTTTTTCTGCCTTCCATATCCCGTTACTCATTCCAACACCATAACAATATCTTTGCTTGAGTGAAACGGAGAGAAATGGAAAGCTGAAACTTGGCATGGATATCCCTACCGAGACGATTAGTTCAGGAAAAATGAAAAACCTTAGATCCATGCCCTGTGGGATATTTTGTGAGCCGACGTTTCCAATTTTTTTTTTGCGAAATGGGAAACACGTATTTTAAGCATGTCCCCATTGAAATACGTGATATATGGGGATTAAAGTCTTGATTTTTTTTCATCACAATCATTATTTCTATGATTTCTAGTGTGCTAACTACTGAGACAAGGAGTTAAATAAAAATGCAAAGTCCCGATACAACACCTAGGGGAATTTTTTCGAGGGGCGATGTTTTGAAAAAAAAATTATCATGGCGAATTGGACAGAAATCAAAAGGTGAAACTTGGCACACGTATAAATGACTTGATATTACTGAGGTGTGGGAGTATTTAGCTTTGATGGGGCATCCCCTCCGGACATAGCTCTTGGGTGGGTTGGCATTTCCAAGCATGTTTTTTCACCAGCGGAAAGGGCAAACGTATAATATTGAAACTTTGTGGGCATGTAGTTCACCGGGCAGACATAGAACAGCAGTAGCTGGCGACTGCATCACAGACATGATGTTGATTTTAGGAAAAATTCAACTTTTGGTGTGCGTCTGCTCACAGCACAGATTTTTAGTGCGTCTCTTTTCCATATATATTTTTTCCGCCAGCAAAAAGAGGAAACGTATGAGGCTGAAACTGAGTGGCATGGAGAACTCTGAGTCTACATTTCAAAGGAAAAAATTTTGTTAAACACATCAGGGCACTTTTTTTCAGTCCCATTTTCCTGATTTTTTTTTGATGCAACGAACAGAGACAGAAAATGTAAAAACTTCCCTCAGAAGTACTTGTTTGATTGCTGAGTCCAGGAAAAATCCTACATTTGAAATATGTCCCCTTTACGTAGATTACAGGAGGGAAGTATTTCAAAATGTATTCTCCACCCTTACAAAGAAGGACACATGAAAATATTTCAAGCTAAGCACACTAGAAATCATAGAAATAATGATTGTGATGAAAAAAAATCAAGACTTTAATCCCCATATATCACGTATTTCAATGGGGACATGCTTAAAATACGTGTTTCCCATTTCGCAAAAAAAAAATTAATTAATCACTAAATAAGGCATTGGAGCGCCGATGGCGCGACCATAACTATGGTCGCGCTAGTAAAAAATAAAAAGAAATCGCTATCTTCGGGATTTCCTATCTTTACAATTGCGTGAATTGGGTTCATCGGGGACTGAGTCAGCCACCGAGTCATCAATCAAGGCCGACGTCAAAGTTCGCTCACGTGATAGTGAGAGCGATGGAGAGGGGGGTGCGACATGCATACTCCACCGCCATCGTTCGGCGATGCCGACGAAGTTGGTGATCTGTTGTGAGATTTTGCCTCTTAACGAAAGGACGTTCCCGGCAGATCGTTCGAGAGGAGAAATCCATTTCTCTCTTGCTGCTTCGTGCAGGGAACAAACGAAGAACATGGTTTCCTTGTCGTGTTCCGACCGGGACGAGATTAAGAGCCGTCGGAAATTCCGACCTAGAGATCGAATGCCATCTCAGGGCATTAATCGTAAGCTTTCATTGGCGGGAATGTAGATACACGAGGGAATGAGAAAGGAAACGACGGAAGAAGAACAAAAGAGATGGAGGGCTCTCAGTTCCTGCAGAGGATGCCCAATGAAGACCAATATGGTGAAAAATCTCCGGTCCCATCTGACCCAAGTCTGGTGGAACCGAGTGAAAGTCTTCTTTTCCCCATAACTTGGTCGCAAATACTCTGCATTTCAACAAATGACGGAATGACGGAATGGCAGAGCCAGAGAGCTAGGTACAGATCTGCGTATCTCCTGGTCCGTATGCCACTGGAATATCATACCACATCAACTTCAGCGACAAATACCCATGTTCGTCCCTCCAGGAAATCAAAGACCAAAGAAATTATGGAAACGATGAACTCTTTCGTTGCACACGACATCGACTCCCATGTCCCCACTCGATCGCTCGAGGAGACAGGAGGAATCGGAAAAACCAACGCGACGAAGAGCAGATTCGTCGTTCGTCGGCGACTCCCGTCCCGGTCCTTTCTTCACATTCATCACATTCTTTGAAGATCGAGGGAAACGCGTAGTCCGATCCGGAGGATGAGATTAGAATGGGATGAAGATGACTCGATCGCGTGTCCGAATTTCCAATGGCCGCACGTGCCCTTCGATAGATGGGTGGCAGATATTTCTCCAGAATCAAATCCCTGGGAAGTGGTTTATCGTTCGAGATGGCAACTGTTTTTCTCAGACCAGGAAAGAATCCCATGAAATGCTTGGGGGAAAAGAAGGCGTTGAATGTCTAACAATTTCGGCCGAGTGGGTTTCACTTTTACAGAGAAATTTACTGGAGCACTTCAATCCCCATGATTTTACACAATTCGCCTGGAGGAGGTTGTTATATGCCCCATGGCGAGGACAAAAGGGGTGACTGGGAGGGTATTAAGGGGAACGGGCATGGAGAAACCTATTCGATTCCTATCTGAATAAATGGAGTTTATGTTCAAAGTTTAACCTCTTTGGCGAAGAATTTTTTGACATGGAAAATTTTTCATCTTAAAAATTACAGGCGCAGAGTTCTTTCCAAGCCGGTTGAACAGTGATGCCAGCTGAAATGAGAACTTCCAAAAAATCTGGAACATTTAAATACTTGTCAAGTGTGAATGGCACCAAGAATGCTCAGGGAATGCACCAAAAATGGTCAGGGAATGCTCCAAAAATGGTCAGGGAATGCTCCACGAACGCTCAGAGAATGCTCCACGAATGCCCCAAAGAACAGGAAACCTCCACTATTTGAGGGCAAAGCTTGCCGGAGAAAGTAATCCTCCGGGCCAAGGTGAGGGGGTTGTGATATGCCCCATGGCGAGGACAAAAGTGATGACTGGAAGGGCATTAAAGGGCATGGAACGCATCACATTTGCTCAGACGTGGATCCTCCTTCTCTAATGGAGAAGCTCATCCAATTCATATATGAGCGAATGCAGGTTAAAAGAATGAGAGGAGACACGAAGAAACGTGCACGTTGTCGTCCCGATCCCGCGTTCCCGAGATGGACCTTTCCCCCCACTTCAAATCGTTCTCGTTGGAGTGGGTCCAAGACGAGCAGTTCCACCTTCTCGCTCCCGCCTCGCTTCTTCCACGAAGGCGTGGAACGTCTTCGCTCTTGGGGAACCACTTGGGTGGTAGATATTTCTGCAGAATCAAATTCCTGGGAAATGCTTCATCGTTCGAGATGGCAACGGATTTTCCCAGATCAGGCATTAATGCCATGAAATACGTGTTGGGAAAAAAAGGCGTTGAATGCCAAGCAATTTCGGCCGAGTGGTTTCACTTTTACAGCGAAATATACAGGAACACTTCATTCCCCATAATTTTACACAGTTCGCCTGACAGTTTGAGGGGCGTCCATGATAGCAAACGAAATTTCGATGAGGTCTGCAATAATATCCGTTCATTTCATTCTTGGATCCCGAATCTCCGAGCGCCCGGATTGCGAGGAGCGATCGTGTGCCGATCGAAGATTGGCATCGTCGAAATGGAAACGAGATCGCGTTCTCTTAGAGATGAACTTTGAATTAAAAGGAAGAAAAAAATGTATAGTCCTTCCGAGTCCTTCCAAGTACTCTTGCAATTCCATCGTGCTTCGAGTGGCAATCGCGTGAAAACGGGATATTCTCGGTTGTTGCTCCTGACGTGCACGGAATCCGTACGTTTCGTCCTCTCTTTATTCCAACCCTTTCTAGCACCACCCCATGCTCTCACGATTGCACCAATCGAAGTACACCAAGGAATACATTCTTGCTGCGATCCGCAGCGATTGGCTGGCGCAGGTGCGAACGACAAAGAAATGCTCAGTGGACTACAGGCAGTGTTTGGCGATAATCGCATTGCAAGGTCCAAAGCGTACGAGTGGGCTAGCAAGTTTAAAAAGGGGGAAAGAAGGGTCGTCGATGCCCTGTCTCCTCAGAGCATCGAGGAAGTGGATATCGGAGAATACAATCGTGGATTCTGCATTATTGTTGCTGACATAAAAGAAGCCCTCAGTAAGCATATCTGTAATGATGGAAGAATATTTAAACATTTTCTGCCTAAGTCGGTTAAACCGTTTCATCAATAGGAGTAAGGAGTTACTTTCATCGAGGTTTGCTGCCCCGCGTGCGGGATCGGGATTCGAGATCGGGACAAGATCGCTCAAGACCTTCGACCACTTGCATTTTTTCTCGAGTGCTCGCATTATAAGAAGTAATCGCATTCATAGAGAGGCAACGGCAAAGGGATTCCTGGATCAGGATCAGGCCAAGGTGAGGAGGTTGTGGTCGAAGGTCTTGAGCGGCATTTCTTCCAATCTCTATCTTCATTTTATCTTTGATGTTGGACATATTTAAGGACGTTTCTCGTCCAGACACTTAAAAAATGAAGTGCTATTGTACGGTTGAACGGACGATTCTTCGTCGGCATCGCCGAAAGATGGCGTTGGAGCACTGCATGTCGCATCCCCCTCTCCATCGCAATGTCCATCACGTGAGCGAGCAGTGATGGGTGACCGGTGACTGACTCGGTCTCCGAGGAATGCGTTCACCCAAATCAAAAGATAAAGAATCCCCATGATAGCGGTTCATTTTTTAAATAGAAATAACAAAGCCTTGCGAAAAGAGAATCCACCCATTCGGGGATGAAGGGAAGGAAAAAAAAAAGGAATCTGGAAATTTCGACGGACTTCCAGTCGGAAGTGTCCCGATCTCGAATCCCGATCCCACACGCGGGGCAGCAAACCTCGATGAAAGTAACTCCTTACTCCTATTGATGAAACGGTTTAACCGACTTAGGCAGAAAATGTTTAAATATTCTTCCATCATTACAGATATGCTTACTGAGGGCTTCTTTTATGTCAGCAACAATAATGCAGAATCCACGATTGTATTCTCCGATATCCACTTCCTCGATGCTCTGAGGAGACAGGGCATCGACGACCCTTCTTTCCCCCTTTTTAAACTTGCTAGCCCACTCGTACGCTTTGGACCTTGCAATGCGATTATCGCCAAACACTGCCTGTAGTCCACTGAGCATTTCTTTGTCGTTCGCACCTGCGCCAGCCAATCGCTGCGGATCGCAGCAAGAATGTATTCCTTGGTGTACTTCGATTGGTGCAATCGTGAGAGCATGGGGTGGTGCTAGAAAGGGTTGGAATAAAGAGAGGACGAAACGTACGGATTCCGTGCACGTCAGGAGCAACAACCGAGAATATCCCGTTTTCACGCGATTGCCACTCGAAGCACGATGGAATTGCAAGAGTACTTGGAAGGACTCACCAAGTTTCCGTGGAGGAAGCGAGGGGAAAAGCAAAAGAAGAATCTTCGGCAGGAACTGGGAACACTCATCTCATTCCGCTGTCGTCATTCCGTCGTTTCGTCGTTCCGCCTTTCCTGACTGCCAGCCATCAGAGCAGGAGTGCCGACATTCGCCAACGATCCCGGAACTATCCCGATCTCGGGAGAAATCGATGGAGGACTCGTCCGTGGATATCACCTTTCCGGATTCGGTCGTGCCTCGAAAACCACTCGGTGCTTTCATCGTTGCCCAGCATTCCCTTGCTTCTCTTCACGATCCGGGCACGCTGCATCCGCCTCTTCGCCGAGGCGATCCACCTCGCACCTGCATCCCCGCAGACGCACGCGAATGGTCAGGCGTCTCATCGCTACTGCGGGATTCCTCAGCGTTTCGCGAATCGACCCAGTTGAAGCATGGGAACATACGGTTCGCTTTCTATAGGAAATAGCTGCAAACATGGGGATTGTCCTGTGTTTCTCTAATCGCCTCGAACGACTCGGTCGAAACTTGTTCTCTTGTTGAAAGGAAATAAGAGCGAATCATTGGCATCGTCGTCCCACTCCGACACGTCCCACGGTCTTCGACCTGCGCCGATGTTCCACTCGGACCATTTGGGGAACCGTGAAGTCCCCGCAGCCCGCAATCTTACGCACGGTCATACCTGCGGTACGAGGAGCACGCATCGTTCCACGGTAAAACTCCGTCCGCTCCGATAGAACCACCACGAAGGCAAGCAATGGCTTCAACAAATTTCATATTACCTTCATGTACTTTTGAACGATCGTAACGCCCTCTTCTGAGCCGATGACCGCGGGACGGCCCGTCATCGGCGGCGTGGATCATCAAGTCGCACGTAAAGCATCTCGCGCTCGAATCGTATCGAGAATCGCATCAAAAAGAGTCCGCCGTGTCCATCGTTCCCTTTGCGGATTCCTATATGCGTGCGTCAACGGGGCTGGAAATCTCCCCTCGGATACGAGTGAAGTCATCGTCCCCAATTCGTCGCTGGGGTCTGTCAGATGTTTATGTCTTTTACGACGGGTCGGGAACTGAAATGATTCCCCCTGTCTGACGACGTCAAGGCGGCAGCGATAACAGAATAATGACTTCAGAGATACTTGGAGTTCCTCTTGCAGCACCATGTTCGAAGAAATGGAAGAGAACGCGCGCATTCGCATACGAGTTTTGTGACTCCATAATTTAGAATTACAATCTTTTTGACCCTTAAATGCATCATGTTTTCATTTTTCGGGAAAAAAAATCGGGTTGATTTCACTCCTGTCCCAGAACACGGGTAAAGTGGAAAAAAAAATCAAATTTGTAAGCAGTAGGCCCGAAAATGTACTTTTTGCTTATTTGCTACAAACAGCATTTCCGGCTTTCTAACCCATACTGCAAGGATGCAGCTAGAGAGCCCAGTCGGTCCGTCTGCATTCCGTGTATGCCTCAAGGCGAAAAAGAAAATGGAAAAAGACGGATGTACCCTGGAATAGGACCTTTGGTATGCAGCATATCCGCCACGTCGTGCTCTAAAGGGGAAACTCCCGGCGTCCATCTCCATCAGAACTGTTTCGGTGTTTCGACCGTCGCGTCCCGATAACGTAGAGAGAAACGTTATTCTCGTGAGATTTTCATCGTCGATTGTATGAAAAAATGTCCGTTTCCGATGCCGTTGGAAGAATGCCTCGAGAAAGCGAAACATCTTTCGATCGATGGAACAGTTTGACTGACTTCGATGAAATTTAATATATATACATTTTTTTCTTCCTTTTAATTCAAAGTTCATCTCTAAGAGAACGCGATCTCGTTTCCATTTCGACGATGCCAATCTTCGATCGGCACACGATCGCTCCTCGCAATCCGGGCGCTCGGAGATTCGGGATCCAAGAATGAAATGAACGGATAGCTATTTTAGAAAGGGGGAAAGAAGCGTCGCCGATACCCCGCGTCCGAGACAGATTCATCGCCCGGTGCCTCCTCAGAGCATCGAGGAAGTGGAAATCGGAGAATCACCATCAGTGAAATCGGTTCCCTGATGAACGTGAGTCATGGTTCGGTTCATCGTATCGTCCACAGTGGGCTTGGCTATTGGAAAGGTGTGATTCACCCCATGTCCCGTTTTATTTCATTGTACATTCGTGTGTACGTGCATGATATGATGCCACACTCTTAGAAAACGGGGAGCGATTTTTCTCAAAAAAGAGAGTAAAACAGCTAACTCCAGTTTCATCCCCCTTTCACTCTGGGAAAAGAGCGAATTTACTCCATCACCAATGAGTAAAATTTCTCTCCTCCTCCGTGAGTAAAAACGCTCCCATCAGAAAGTGATAGGTTGTCACGCAACTACGAAAATTCATATATGTATTGGGTGCCTCTTTCGCTCTCGTACAGGGCGTTGAGCTTTCTCTAACTGTACTGATTACAGCACACGTCCGAGAGTGGACCACATCCTATAGGTTACGTGGAATGTCCGAGATATCAGTTCCTTCTTACCTCATTTATTTGAGGTATGATTGAATGGTATGATTGAATGAAGTTGACGGACACTCTCTGTATATTTTAGATCTCCAATAATAGCTTTCTAGTTCCAAAAGAGTTCTCAATAAGAATATGAGCTTATTTATGGCCTAGACTCTATGAATATATCTTGAATATGTGGATAACAAATGATGAAGTCCCCGTGTTTATTGATTCCTATAACGAGACTAGGCGAGACATATGGCAGGGTACAAAACAATCCTGAGAGAGACGATTCCAGGGAAAGAGGGAAAGGATCTTTCGTGTACTGCGCGAAAAGCGAGACCCTTACCTCCATCTAGTGACCTGACGAAGAACTTGAAGGTGTTCACTTCAATACGAGCGATGAGGGAGAATTTGGTGAGTAATAAGAGAATAAATTCGAAAAGCTCACGGTGTGCTCACTTCTCACTCCCCAAACGCTCGGAATTTTCTAAGAGTGCAGACGGGTGGGAGAATAACGATTCCGCTCCCTTATAAACGCCCTCTCTCGATATAGCTCTTAGATTGAGGTGCTTTCTTGTTTGTCACTGCGTCTGGCGATGCCGCATGCCTCGATGAGAAATCCCCCCATCAACCTTCTCTCTGGCGAATGCACTCCTATTTCCAACAAAAATCGGCCATAGAGCCCGCTCCTGGGTCATTTATTAACTACCAATTATTGGAAATTCCATGCGCCATTGGAAATACCCCATGGGTATTTCTAATGCCGCATGGAATGGAAAAACGGAAGCGGTCGTCCAACTGAGCATTTCTTAACAACGGAATTTGCATGAGAAAAAAATCGGTTCTCTTTAACCGCAGTCGCTCTTCCGTTTTGTGAGAATTTTCGTCGTCGATGATGAAACCTCTTCTTCCGCTTCTCCTCCCTTTGCCAAAGGCATTTATAGGCTTATTTTACAATAGTCGTCGGATCGCTATCGCGGAATTCGGCGAGTCATTTTACGTTCCACCGATAGAGCCTCGTCCGCTTTCTTTCGTTTCCGTTCGTGGGAACGCAGTTTCGCGACAGACCGCCTGGTAGGAAAGGCACATTGAATTGTCCTTGCCAAAAACATCTCGAGCCGGACTTCATGGTGAAGCCGGAGATCATCCGTGAAAACAGTGGTTTTGGAGACGGAACCTATTCCGTAACTGTAATTTGAAAACTGTGGTCTGAATGACAGATGATTTATGAAACTGAAATCCAGACCGGTGGGGGCGACAGAAATGATATTTTAAGGGATTTGGAGCCAAATTAATGGAGTATTCGTGAAGCTGTTAGCGGGCCCTCGAGACGGGAACTGGGAGGAATTCCTCGTGAAGAATTATATACCAATTGCTTTCTGTTGTTTTTGTGATAATGCAGGCAGTTCTCGTGAGACTCGCTCACGCTTACCCTCACCCTCGATCTCACTCTCGCTCTGCCTGGTTTCCAGGTATCGCTCTCATCGCTCTATTCTCTGCGATCCCCAGATGATCTTGAATCCTGAGGCAATTCCGACTAGCAGCGACAACGCCGATGAGTTCATAGTGAAGCCATGAAATCGCAGACACCATCTCTTGACCTGCTTCTGCATGCCATTTAACCCTAATCCCCGAAGGCGACGATATATAGGCATATCCCTCGCGGGATACAATTCTGCTCGAGAGCGACAGGGTTAAAATCCAATTCGGAAATTCTAATAGCCTACCAACAGCAGGACAAGGAAAGATGATAGGGCCTGGAGATAGAGGAGCCTGCTCGGTATGGCAATCTCGTTTTATTGGGGGAGGGGGGGCAAATATCTAGATCGACATATAAATCTAGTCGTGCGTCGTATCGTGCTGTTGTTTAGGCTGGGAAATTTGCTCATATCAATGAACAGTTTCGACTTGGAATAGATGGAATACAAATTGGAAATGTTTTGCTGGAGTTGGTCAAACTGCTTCACCTATTGCAAGATTTTGCCGCGTTCTTAGTTGTTTCTTCGTGGCTCCTTGGAATGGGAAATTTTACAATTAAAATGACATCAACATGAAGTTTTATTATAAATCTTAATTAGGGGAGACGTTTTTGCTGAAACACTTCCAGAGTTCATGTTCCGGAAAGCACCGAGAGTTGAAAACAGGTGGGATTCGAGTGCAGAAATCCCAAGATCGGGGGAAACTATCAGAAAATGGGTTTAAAAGATTTCTTGAAGTGAATTTAGTTGCAACTCCGTCGATTTTCGTCAGATTTGGAGGCGGTCGAGCTCACGCTTCGGTCGTTTTGGCATGGAAAGGCCGGTAAGACGTTTTCCCATTTCTAAATATTCACAAGCGATCGATGCGAGAAAATCGTGCTCCCCTTCTCGCCGTATCTTCGACGACCTTGGACGGGGGGAAATTTCGGTGTGGAAGCCAAAATCCCGAACGGACCCCAACGAGACGACTTCTCGCGTATAACACTCTTAGACTTTTCACGCTTAAGTAAGGCTCAAGTAAGCGTTCCTCCCATGAATGAGCGTTACGAATGGATTTTAAGCGTCCTTGCTGATATTTTAGGCGTTCCTCTGCCAGTGATAAACCCAGTCACGCTTATTTCAACGTTTCCTCCCGGGAATGAGCGTGACAAAACTTTTAGAGTTATCGCTCTCACGCATATCCCCTTTCAGCGTGACGAAGGTCGACAGATGCCACGCTAAAAAAATCTATTTAAATTTCAAGTTCACCTTCTGTGAGATCTGACTGGATTTGCATGAATTCTGCTACAAAATTGTCAAAGTATATTCTAATAAATATAACTAGGAAGGAACGATACAACTTTTACAACTTTTAAAGTATCTGCACCCATACATACAAATCAGATATCAGAATGGAATCTGAACCTCAATCAGGCAGATACGACTCTGTGAAAAAGTCATGAATCACTTCCAGGGCCCCTGGAAACCCTTGGACAGCCCTGATCACTTCTGGCCAAACCTGCTAATATTCAACAGCAAAGACATCAAAATATAGTACATTATGTACGTCATGAAGACTGCAGAAATCGACGTTCCCACCAAATGGAATCAGAATTTGTCAAGGAGTGCAGGGAGTGCGCTTGCGTGCAGTTGTATGTGGTTGCTACTCGTTGATACGTGGACACAGTGGATATCGTGTTCCTCCGCCACCAGCCCAATTCCGGCCAGTTTAGATTATCCGGGCTCGGGCGTGTTCCTCAATCTCTACTTTACACCTCTTTTCCCTGGCGTAACCTTGATCTGTATGTATCAAATCATAGGCCTAAACACTATACGTTACATGGTGAGTACATTTATGGAAAACATTAGTCTTTTTCCTCTATTAAACCTTGGCTATGTGCTTAATATACTTGGCGTTGGCCAGACCTAGCTTAAAGGATGCATCGGTATTCGATGATAGGCATAACCAAAGTATTATGAATGATGAAGTGAAGTAATGGTTCAGAAGACGTTATGACAGGCTGTTCATTTGGTCACGTCTATTATGGCCTACTATGCCTACATCACCTTGGTGGGTTTATGAAGTCCATGCTGAGTGATTTGATCTGTAATATGTAATAACATTTGTAACTTAGGTATGAATTCCCTTTTCCCATACAGGTTTAGTAAAAGCTTCTGATGATTTGCAATATATAATGAATCAAAGGTGTTCTATGCTGTCAGTGGCAGCAACTGGTGCAAGGACTATTTGCATAATCTGAGAAGGAATGAGAGAGCATTTCAATGGCTCATAATCTTCATCCACAACATCTCAGAGAAATTGCATCAGATGAAGAGCCAACACTTATGTACTGTCCGGTGGTTTTCCCATCTGTCACCAGTCTCTTAAGGAGTGATTTCCTCTGGCAAAATGCCTTCCAGCAGAATATGCATGGGGTCATAGAGTAGATCCCTGGTGATGGAGTAAAATGGTATCTCAAGGAGAATGCTTCCATTCTAGACACCAAAATCTTTTGATAAGGCCTTGTATTCAACAAGATCTTTTGGCTCCCAATGCAATTACATGCTGTTTATGTTGTTCATCTATGCGAAGAGGGCACTCACCATGTGAGTGAAACTTACTAGCCTCAATTAGGCCTGTTCTGCATGACTGATAAGCAGATGGAGAGAAGCATTCCTTAAAACCAGCAATATTGTGGCAGGCAAGTGAATCCCAAACATAAGCAAGAACCACTCCATTGAAAGTTTTCCCTCTTTGAGTTGTAGTGAATTTGATTCCTGAAGTGGCTGGCAGCAGGATGGTGGACTTGAAGTAATTTAACAGCTCAGCCTTCAATGCTGTTAATTTCACAGCATCAGTGTGGTGCAATGAGGTGAGAATATGTGATACCTCTAAGAAATTACAGCTCATTTTACATTTTGAACAATATTCTCAAAAGTAAAAAAGTAAGAAAAATGTTTAAAAAACTAATCAAGATAAAAAAAGCCAATTCCACCTCCTCCATATTAATGTCAATTTCTCTACAATTATTGAGAGAGGCGCGGGCCGTGAATTTTAGTGCCACAATTTGAAGAAAAGGCTGAGTGTCACTTTCATATAAGCGTGAGTGAACGTTGAGAGCCACTCTTATTTAAGCGTGAATGAACGTTGAGAAGGGAACGTTCAAAGGCCCCCTCTCATTTAAGCGTGACATTTTAAACAATTTTGTCACGCTTACTTAGCGTCCCTTTCAGCGTGATGAGAGTAAGAGTGTATCAGACGCGAGATGTGACGCAGGCCGAGCGACACACGCAAACAGATTCGACGAGCGGGTGAAATTCCAGCAAAAACGACTCCTGGACTTCGCCTGTCAGACATTATCATTATCAAGAGAGAAATCTCTCTTCTCAAATGCAGTCGTAATGTAATCGTGGAACTGTTAGCACGAGTCGTGTCGAAACCATTGGGCTCCGAATCTCTCCATCCGGATGCTTAGCTCAGAGACCTGGCGGTTCTCACGGACCGCGGCACACCGCATTATCTCGGTGAGACTCGGAACACCGGCCGCAAGAACTTAATCGAAGCAGATCGTATCCACGACCTAATCCTTTCAATCGTCGCCCATAGTTCGTGACTGTAGATGAAGATGGGGTGGTGAACGCTCTTTCATACCGAAAATATTGTCTCCTTGAAAATGTCAGATTTGGCAACCTCAGCCCTCCATAATCCCCCCCCCCTAAGCTTCCTGATCCCACGCGCCATCTCTTCCTCCTGGACGATGTCCTTAAAACACCCATTCGTGGCCTTCCTCATCGGGTTCGCAACCGAAAACGGAAGGGAAATAATGTTTGCTCGCTTCAAGTAGGTCAAGCCCTCCTTACCCCTCACTTTCTTCTCCCCCTCCCCTTATCGTTTCCCAATGATGGAATGTTGACTCCTGCCGCTAGCATATGTCTAAGCGTCGAGCTTATCGCTGGCTAGACGTCTGTCCCCTGCATATACGATCTCATTTCCTACTCGAATGACCTCGTTGGGATATTTCCACTCGGTTCGAGTGCAGGTGCGCCGATGCGATTCGAGACTGCCGTGAATCAGACAGGTCGAACGAGAGAACGTTAAATTGTAAAATCTATTTTTCTAAATGAAGGAAGGGCTACCCGTGGCCCGCGGGCTGCATATGGCCCGTGGACTCGCTTCTAGCGGCCTGGTAATGGTTAATGGGATAACAGGTAAAATAAGTTCCTTTGCGACCTAAGGCCCATCACAACTTTTATCATCCCATTGTAACTTGAAATTAACTATGAATCCTTTCACTTACTAATCCTAATTTTTCCTCACGCTGGCGGTGTTGCAAATGTCCCGAGGATAGAGGTTCTCCATGGCAAAGTTAATTTTTGGCGTTGGAATTTCCTTGGGACGGGGGGGTTGGAGAAGGCAATGGTCGTCTGCCCATTAGTGAGACCTTATGCCTACATATGCCTTGAGGGGATAAGAGAGGGACCTTTTCTTTTACATTCTATCAGAGTCAGACATTTCCATGCGGCTCACTACCAATAAAGGTTGCATACCCTTCATCTGAATGGATATGTTCGACCCCCTCAGGATTCATCTTCCTAAACTTACCAGTTAGTGAGTTTCTCGAGAGATATCGTCAATGTCATCTTTCGACGATGAGATTTTTAATCAATCTCGCAAGTATGACACAGATCAATGAATTTCTGAGAGGCGTCATCGTTATAACTCGATTCTTGGGAGCCCTCGTTTTTTCCTGTGAAAAGTATTGGGTCAAGATGTCATTTCCATTAATTCACTCCTGATGTCTCCGCAACTTTAGAATTAGAGAAAGCATTGACTTCCGCAATGCTATGTGAAGCCCATGCGTCTTCTCTGAAATTTCTGCATGTAAAATCGCCTTGCATAAATTCATAAACACGCGGAAATGACTAAATTCAAAATCTACCCAAAGTTGACAAAGATGGTTTTATTCAAGCAATGAAGACGACTTGAGACACTCAAATTTTCTCTCGGCATTCCTAAAGTGTGGAATGCAGAGTATAAGCAGCCTTGGCAGTAAGGAACTGGGTTTTGCCAAAAAATCCAGTTCTTTCATGTTTTTCCTCTGCATTCTGGTTTCCAATGCAGTTGAAGCCTAGAATGGTGGCAAAATAACTTTGCTGAGTTCCTCGGCCTGAACCAAGGAGACTGACAAGAAATGTCAACTTACATGAATACCTTTAATTGCAGACAAGAGTTTGAAAAATCAAGAACTCATAAGGCAAAATGAAATTTTTAATTTTTCCTAAAGATGCATACTCAACTCTTTCCCAGCTGCCTCCCCTAGAGAGTGCTACTCGGGAAATCCCTTTACTTCCCCCTCCAGAGATGAAGACACTACGGTTAAAACCATCATTCGTGATCGAGTAAGAGAACTTTGCATTGGTTATGTGCATCCAATAATGTAAGGGGTTCTCATTGGGAATATGACCTTGTTTATCGCCTGGGCTCCATGATTCTGTCTCGAATATGGGGATAATAAATGATTAAATGTCAGATTTTATTGATTGCTATAATGAAACTAGAAATGACAAATAGTGAGGTACTAAAGACTCCTGTGAGGGATGATTCCATGGAAAGAGGGAAGTGCACTTTCGTGGCGAAAAGCGAGACCCTTACCGACATCTAGTGGCATCTAGTAGAACGCCCTATGACGTACCCACGCAGACCAACTTGGTCTTCCCCAGTTGGAATGAAGTTGTCTCACAGCAGAGACACCCCAGTTGTAAGCAAGCAGTTGAATAGCAGCTGCACTTCAAAACGCAATAATCGCCTTTATTACTGTTGGATGATCACAGCAGGAAAGCACTTGGGACATTACTGAGCTTCCTCAGCTGACTTGTCTCGGCTCCTTCCCAGCTGAATCCTTGCTGGAAATAACCAGTTTCATGGCAGCTGATGAGATGCTGTTGTATCCCAGCTGCGGGACAGTAGGATTGCATTCATATCGCTATTTTCTCGCCTGTACGCTTTAATCCCAGCAGTGACACAACTGGGATTTAAGAGTTGTGTTCATTGGGCAACTTGTACTTCTGAGTGTGCATTGCGTATTTGTTATACATGGAAACATTATACATGGATACATTTGTTATACAAGGAAACTGGATTAGATTTTAGTGGCAAAAGCATTAAGAAAATTATAGTACGCCCTTCGTATTACCTCCAAGGGGGCTCCAAGCCCTGTCCCAGGGGCACCAGGGGGGCGGCTGCCACCTCTGCCCCCCCCCCCCATAAAATACGCCACTGCTCAGATCATTGTATATAAGTGATACCAGAGTTGATATAATCCTAGAACATGGTTAGGAAATTTTAGATTTATTTCTTCTCTTCTTGGAAGTGCATTGTGCGCCAGGAAACCAAATAATACAAAATGAGTCAGAATAAATACTTTCCTGTCCATATGAGGAAGATATTCCATGAAACTACAAAAAGCTGCAGGAAGTAGCAATTTCATCTTCTCGTCTTTCGAGAGATCTCTCGAGTATACTGCCCTTGTCTGTATACGATCAGTTAAAAATAAATTCATTTGAAAGTTGGTGTCAACCACTCCACTGCTCACGCAAGCGAATGGTGAGGAGTGATGCAAATAACCAGAAGCTGGCCAGGAAGCACCTCTTGAAGTGAACTGAAAGAACTTTCTCACATTGAGAAGCAATCAAATAAGCCTTTGAACACGTGACTTAATAAAATGCTTTAGATAAGCTTCAGCAGAAATTAGTGCCATAAGTTGCAGCATTAACCCCTGTGTTGATCCGTTCCAAAGTTCCATAAGTAGAGAGAATCTACTAAGATAAAAGGCCCTGTGTACAGAGGAAATTCACTCTGCAAAGTCAATCATATTCTAGGAAATGCTGGTTGAAATCATCAAAGGAGACTCCCTTCATGGTCCTAGACAGACTCTCGTTACGATTATCTCGAATTTAAAATTTTCCAATATGAAATTCCCTCTCTAAATGAAATAAATATTGACAGGAACTTTTTTGGAGGGTTCGGTTAAGGATGCAGGTTAATTAGCGAACTCTGCACTAAAGAAGAAGGGAATGCTTGCGATTTCCATTGACTGACATCAATTGAAGGTGATTGAGACTTCAGTCGCCTTTTCAATGATGCAATTTTTTTCGTTGCCAAAACGTTATATGTCCAGTAGAGTAAACCCCATCTTGACATTTAAAAATGTGACGAGTTTTCTTGCCCCGAACCGTTTATTTCTTGCGTTAAATCAGTCAATGCACTTCGCATAGCACCATATCAAGGTAACCCACTTCATCAGAGTGGCTCCCACTGCTTTGAGTCAGCCTAGTTCCTTGTTTTCTATTACAATATGATATTCTGCCTTGGGCATAATGAATGGCATCGTATAGTGACAATACATTATTTGTAAATTTAATTCAATCACTTTGCGTCACATCCAATCATATTGTATACATTCCACTGGCTAAATTTTCATTTTGACAATGGGCGGCATGCAGCCCGTGAAGAAAATGAATTCTCGAAGTATGGAGACCGGCGTTCCTAAAGGGTTACCTCTGGAGCGTTCCAAATCGCCACCTTTCCCCCTTCCATCCTTCTCACCGCCAGGATTCTGTGAAAAATTAGGAGGAAGAGGAAAATGACGAAAGTAAGGAAGAGCTGCACGTGCATGCCGTGAAACACAGGAGGAAATTCCTCTCCATCCCCAGGTAGCACAAAACATTGATTCTACGTTGATACGTTGTGGATTGAATGTATCACTGTCGACGGTTTATACCTCCATGATGCATCAGCACTGACTCCATGCGACGACTGTCACCGTTTATGCACCCACATTGGGCCAACATTGAGTTGCTCTATTCACGGTGGAAGTATCCACATTAAATCAGCATTAGTTCATCGGACAAGATCCCGCGTGTGATCTGTCTACCATTAGGATTTGTTATGTATACTTCATCAGGGTTTGTCAAATAGGTCAGTTAACCTGTCGTAATGTATTTCGATCGAAAAAAATGTTTGATTCAGTGCAGAAAAGACAAAGGCAGGAATGACGTAAATCTTGATCCTATGAAACAAGCACGAAGGCCACTTGGTGTATAATTAAATTTCTCGAGTGCATCTGATATGGTAGAGTAGTCTCAAGACATACGAAATGTTGAACAATAATAGTGTTTCAATAGAAATAATATATTTATTTAATCTTTAAGGTTATCGATTAACTGCAAGACATATTCAGATCTCGGCATCTATCATACTAATGAGAGAAAGTGTCTGTGTGAAGTTATTCCCATTGTGGACCCCCATTGCCCATACAGAGTGTCAAATTTCCTACAAATTTTGTATGTCTTTCATTGACATACATCGATCCAAAAACGAAGTGTTAATGTCACCGAACGTCACACTCTCCATGTCACGAGGGCATTTACTAAGGCTGGGAGTAGATGCAGTTTGAACAAGTCTACCCGTGGGTTCCTGAGAATTTTGAGCGGTGGCTTTTAGCTCCCCAATGCATTTGTCACTTTTACGCGATCAGAACTGGGTATACGATTGTGGTCAGACTTGGCCAATCCGTCATTTCTTGTGTACATCCAACTCTTATAGCTTCAGAACTCACATCGCCATGGTATCTTATGGAAGCTTCCTTTCTCTACAGTATGAAGATACTCTTCCTAGTCTAGCTTTTCTTTACTTTTAAGTGTCTTTGCCTCACTCCCCTTTCCCAGTTGATACCCATGAGGAACACGGAAGTCCTATTATTTTCTACCTTTTTGTTCACCTTGCTTTCACTCCTTTTCCTTATGCGACTATCTTGCCAGAGACGAAATAGTGCAACGACCACAACTGCATGCGACGTTCTGTCCGCGACGAAAACACTGGTAACCTTTTATATCATGCTTGGGATCTTAATTCACACACCTCGGTCGAACTTGTTTCAAACCATCGCTCATAAAAAATCTCTCAATTATGATGCAGAAGGTCGGACTTATTGTTCGATAAGGTTCTGTTGAATTGAAGTGTGTTGAAGAGAAACAAACTGGCTGATTAAATCAGTTCTGTTTCCCTTATTATTTATGCAGAAGAAGATCTCAGGCAGTGTTGTTGGTGCATGATTATCATGTCCAGTGTTCTCCACTTGAATATGTATTTATTTGGTTAACATGAATACCCGTGTTGGGTGATTGCCTTTGGCACATATCAAAGTATAGATAGATAATCTGAAGTAGAGACTGACGCAAGGTAAAGCACTATATCATGTCAGCATGGCTTTCAGATAAATAAAAATGATACTTCAGTAAGGAATGGGTGTTAATATCAACATCGACTCAACGTTAACTCAATGCTGAAAATAGCAATATTGCTAGGACATTCTCCATTGAACTTTATGTCAAAAGATGTCGGGCAAGATATCTGGCGAGACATTTCCTGACCTCAAAGTGTAATGCCGACAACTCGCCAACAGCAAATTACTTCGTACATATAGCCGACCCCGGTCCCCAATATTTTTGTAACTTCCTTGATATTTCCTCCACAGGACACCGGGGAAGGTATTTGCATTCCTGGAGACATTTAACGAAAGAAGCAACCCGATTCAACAAAACCCATGGTAATTCTGAGCAGGCGTACGGAGACAGGAAAGTTCTCGTGGTCATGTCACTCGCTCGACCTGATTCGAAATGAATATTTCAATCCTGTTTTTGAAGGTCGTGCAGAAAATAACAAACAGTAAACATTAGCGTACTTTCCTTCACAACGATCACTCAACTGTCCTCTTGCTTTTGCGAGACCGAGATGTCTCTCTCACCTCAAGATAGCATCGATGCCGAGCTTATTCGAGGTAGAAGGGATGTACCGGGTGTTGCACATAGATAGCCCCCCCTCCCCCGTCCACAGCCTAAACTAGCTAGGAAGGTAGGAAACGATTTTAAATATATTTGGAATCCTTCAATTTTGAATCTATTCCATCCAATTTTGCTTTTTCCTGATGTCATATGGTGGTGAAAATCATAAATTCAATGATCGCACTCATGCTATTACATTTCGAGCCCATGATGCTTGAGCTGAATTCGTAACCCATTCATGGGTTTCGAAAAAGATTAAACGTTCAGCCATTGTCTGATGAAGCCTGAAGTCTGATGAATTTTTCATTTTTATTTTGTTATCCTGATAGACCCGAGATGACGGTCATGCTCATGGAGGGGCAAGCTCTATGGATTCTTTTGGGAAGCCTTGCAAAGCGACATCACCAGGGTGTTCAAGGACGTGGAAGATGATCCCAAACTCTTTAAGCGCCTCTTTTCATTTTACCCCGTTTGTATTAAAGCTCTCTGAGACAGAGCCAGGGTGCATAACAATTATAAGTACTTGTTTAGACTCGAAAATGAGTGATCTTTCTCATGATATAATTTCAGATATGGAATGGCTCATGCCAAATACATGATAAGCCAATGTTATTCTCTGTTATTCAACGTTGTCTTAAGGTTCATGAAAATGAACTTTCAATATGTAATCAACATTGAAAAGTAAATATTGCATCAACGTTGCAATATTGCTGTTAAAGATTGATTTAATGTTGATTCACTGAGGGTGTGTCAACCGAGGTCAGATCAACACATTCAGAAGTCCCAAAAGCTTTATGAAGGACGATGGTCCCAATTAGTAACCGCTTCTTGCTCAAGTTAAATTTTTTTAAATTAAGATTTAATTTGATTACCAGAAAACAACCTGCAGCACTTGGTCCTCCTTCCACTCTTTCTCGTATCCAACTAAATTTTCTAATGCTTATTGAATCAGAAGTTAACGGTAAATTTTTGTATGTGACTCAGAACTATTAACCATACTTCAAGTAATTAAAATCAATATTGAAATCATCCTTTTAGTCCAAACGTCATAATTTCACAGCCTTCGTTGAGGCATGGAATTTTTCCCTACATCTTTTGATAATCCAAGTTACTTTTAGAATCCATTTAGGAAATAATTATGAAAGAAACCCTGTCCGTTTCCTCATCTTCACTCTGCCTTTTTGGAGGAAATAGGAGGAAATAAAAAAAATTTCCCTTACCGCTTTTCTCAGAAATGAGTACTGCTTCATCAATTCAGGTTTTCTATCATTCTTTTCCGGTAACTCGCACGCATTCTCGCAAATACTGCCTCTACTAGTTTCTTATACCGCGTTCGACAAAAATGTTAACATAATTATCAATAGTACGTGAGAAAAGACTGCATGAATGCGTTTTACAGCACACCAGGAATTCAGCATGCACTGTAGGAAATGTAAATAGGTGTACCTCCGATGAGGATCCCAGCGTTTCAGATAATCCTGTCGTGAACCGCCAATGAATTGAATGAAAAAGACCTGAGTTCATACTGAATGATGTGGAAATATCCGAAGCCACAAAGAAATTGGAATCGCCAAGGAAGGGGAAAATTTTTCTTAATCACGATGCAGTTTATCAGTGCTACACATGAGGGTATTAGCTATAGTTCCCTATATCGGTGGTGCAATTAGCTCGGGTAAAAATTTTGCGCATCGGCAATTTGTTCGCATTTCCATACTCTGATTTTGAAATGCTTTGTGTCGGAAACAATCTCAAATTTTGACGAGGGGTGGGAAAAAGAGGGGAATCTACTCACCGATGCAGTCGAGAAGCTGACGTCTCTCGTACGGCATCAAATTTTCTATAACGGGAATATGTTTCGGTATAATCTGATAGAGTACAGCCTAGTCGTTGGACATCGCTTTCCTCTTACCAAAAGTAATCAGAAGTTGGCGTCTCTCGTTCGGCCGAAGCTTGCCTGGAAGAGAAAAAAAGGATGTTAGAATATGATCCCATCCAGTTAGATAAGTCCACTTTGTGTCTCACCAAAGCTTCTCAGGAGCATTCGTGTCATGCCCGGTTGTTCATCTGGAAAGGAAATTAATATACATAATTTATGATTATATCTCATAAGACGGGGTGAGGCGGTGAGCTGGGGAGACGTCGCATTTCTCTCACCGAAGGACTTCAGGAGCCCGTGTCCCTCTTTCGAGGCAAAAGTATCTGGAAGGGAAAAAGCAATACCATACTATTGCATGATGGCGATGGACAGGGGAGAATAATTTTTCCTCTCACTGCAGCTTCTCAGGAGTTGGCGACTCTCGTCCGACGCAAGTCTGCCTGAAAGGGGATGGGAATGTTTTTTACACACGTGCATCAAGTGGCGCGTGGTAGTGGAGAGGGTGAATTTCCACTCACCGAAACTTCTGAGGAGCTGTCCGAATTCCGATCCAAGTTTCTCTGTCAGGGAAATATACAATTTTATATTTTCGAATCAGGTTGGGCATTGGCGAAGGTTGAGGAAACGCCTTTTTATTCTCACCGAAGGTTCGCAGGAGTCGGCTTTTCTCCTCCGGCCCCAGGTTGTCTGGAAAGGAAGGAGATAATCGTATGTCATTGGTTCATTTTATTTATGATGATGCATCGTTTCCCTCTCACAAAAGTTTCTCAGGAGCATTTGTGTCACATCGGGATGTCTCTCTGAAAAAGAAAGACATAAAACAATATAAATTCATGAGATTAGACATAGAAAGAGAGAATGGAAAAGTCGCTTTCTACTCACCGTAGCTCGTCCGGAGTTCGCTTATACTGTTTACTCCTGGTTTGTCTGGAAGGAAAGGATATATTTCATGCAATCACATCGGTAAGAGAATATTGACTTACTACAAGGATGTCTTTTTTTCTAACCGAATGTTGCCAGGAGATTCAAGGTAGCGCCTGGTTCTTCGTCTGGGATAACAGGAAAGAATTAGATTTACTCGCATCCAATGAAGAACTATGATGGATGAGTGAAGACAATCCTTCCCTCTTACCGAAGCTTCGAAGGAGAGCTTCATTCTTGTCCGGGCCGAGTTTGTCTGGAGGAAAAAGAAATGTTTTGATGAACTGGATTGCATGGCGATGGACCGGAATGATCTCGTTTCGCTCTCACCGAAGCTTTTCAGGAGATCTTTGGTCTTAAAGAAGCCAGATTTGTCTGGAAATAATATATATATTTTGATGAGAGCTCGCATAACTCGGGGCGTGATCACGGACGGAGAGACGCAATTTTCCACTCACCGAAGCTTCTCAGAATCATTCGAGTCAACGCTGGCCGTTCATCTGGAAGAGAAAGAGATACTTTCAAATGATCGAATTGGTTCGGATGAAGTGATATCGGGAGGCGTCGTCACTTTCTCACCGAAGATTCTCCAAAGTTGGTTTCTCTCTTCTGGACCGAGTTTCTCTGAGGACAAGATGCACTTAGTGACCGAAGGGTCATTTACCGAAGTCATTAATTGACCGAAGGGTCAATTAATTGCGAGCTCCGAAGCCACGACAATAGAGTTAGTTTTAACTCTATATTGTAGCGTCTTCGGAGCTCGCAATTAATTTGAAAGATCCGTTTTGAGCAATGCTATTAAGTTCATTAAGTTGCAGGCACTTTACATTGTGCTGTAGACTGACATCCTGTTTTGTGACGTAATTGCCTCACAGAGATCCCCAGTTTCCACATATAATCAATGGCGTAAATATGTACTTTGGTAAGCATTTGTGCTGAGATTGAATGTACCACAAAAAAGTACTTTCCTTCAAATTATCTGATTCCTTCTTAACGAAACTGCAGATTTCTGTATCTGGAGGCAAGGTCAACAGGTCTAATCCATGTCGGGTAATTGGTGTTTGCTTATCCAAAAAAGCTTTTTCCTGCATCAGCCTGATGCAAGAAGTTGATCCACGAATCACAATGAACCCACATAGTTCAAATACTCTAACAACTAATTGAAATGGCCTCTAGAGATCTGATATTTTTTAGACACTCAAAGACGGCCCCTTTGAGAAGTCCTTTAAGGGAGAGAGAGAAAAGGAATCTGGTGGCATCAAAGGGCTTTGGCAAGTCCCTCTGCATTGTTCCATCTCACGACCTCGAAATTTCGCTCCATTTTTCTCCGCATCTCTTGGAACACGTCGGCCTCGTTTCCTCAGCGAAAACCTTCTAAATGACCGTTACGTGCGATTGGTATTACTCCACAGAGGTGATTGAAATTGGATTGTTGTGCATGTTTTCTCCGAGAATATTCATTCCACACCTTTGAAACTTATTACATATTTCATGATATAGAAGTACGAGCGTGCATTTCACGAAGATCGCCCATCTCCTTCTTGGTTTTGCTTTTTTTTAAGGCGATGAGTACATATAGCTCTTTCGGGGGGTATAATAATACAGAACGACAGAGTATGATGATGATGTAAAAACAGCGTATTCCTATTACCGAAGCTTCTCAGAAGTTCGGTTCTCTCGTCCGGTTGGAGCTTTTCTGGAAAAGAATGAGACTTTTTTGAAAAACTGCCATAACTTGTCATGAAAGATGAACGTGTGAGATAGGGATTTTCCTCTGACTGATGCTTCCTAGGAGCATCTCAACATCGTTGGGCTCAAGTTTGCCTAGAAGAGAGAGTTATATATATATTGATATAATCTCAATATGGTAATGGAGGTGATAGACGTCGATTTTCTCCTACCAAATTTTTCCAGGAGTTGGCGCATCTCGTCCGGTCCAAATTTACTTTGTGAAGAAACCGGTTCAAATAGGTCTGATAAAGAATGAATTTCGGCGCAATGACATCAACAGGGGTTCGGCGATGGATGCGGAAAAACGTCGTTTTTCCTCTTACCAAAGCTTCTCAATAGCATTACATTCTGGTCCGCCCCTAGTTTATCTGGGAGGAGAAGAGGTTCTTTCAGACAGATGGGACATGGCTATGGTAACAGATGAGTGGGTATTCTCACCGAAACTTCTGAGGAGTATGCGTCTCTCATCATGTCCAAGTATCTCTGATATGAAAAAAATTACATTTATATAAAGTTCCATCACATGATTCACGAGGGCGATATTTTCTTCCACTCACTGAAGATGCTCAGGAGCTTTGCGATCTCGTCAGGTCCTAGCAAGTCTGGAAGATAAATATTTACTAGGGAGTTTGTTTTTGGCAAACAAACTCGCTATGGAAGCGCCTTCGGCGCCATATGACCAAATAAATTTGATACTACATTCATAGCATTTGTTTTTGAAGCACATCCCTATTGATCGAGTCAGAAAGAAAAATGAACAAGCTTCATTTTCCTTTCTAAAAATTTATATTGGCCCAACGTGGTCCAAGTTATTAAACTTCAAATTTGGGGCGTTTTTTGGCCCACCCTGTATATTAGGTGCATATTCAATAATGGATTGTGGTAATGGTACTTCGTTTTCCGCTCACCGAAGCTTCTCAGGAACACTTCGGTCCTGTACGATCCAAGTTTATCTATAAGGGAAAGAGACATTCTATTTGATCTTCATCAATGGGAGAGGTTAGATGAGGGATGAGAGACATGAGGAACAAAAGAGATGAGATGGTGAGATGAGGAGGTGAGGGAGGCATCGTTCACTTACCAAAGCTGGTCAAAAGTGCGTGCTTCCTATCCGTCCCAAGTTTGCCTGGAAAGAAAAGAAATATTGCCATATAATCGCGTTAAAATGGGTCATGTTTATTTTTTTTTTTTGGGCGGGGGGGAAGATAGTTTTCCTCTCACTGAAGCTGCTCAGTAGCAGTTTAGTCTCATGTGGCGCAAATTTCCCTGGAATGGATAGAAATACAATGATATAACATAATCGTATCATGATGCTGGATGGAAGAAGCTTTGTTTTCCACTGACCGGATCTGATAAGAATTTCAGTCTCATCCACTTCTTCACCTGTAAGCGAAGAATATATTTTTTATATTGTCACGTCATATGGAAGAATGTGATGAAGACTGCAGAGTCCTCATTCACTCCTCTCACCAAAGCCTTTCGTGAAGTTGTTCACCTCGTCCGGCCCAAGTTTGTCTGGAAGGGAAATATATATATATTTTTTTTTAAGTCGTTATATGGATGAGCTACTATTGAACCAATGGGGACGCCGTATTCCTCTCACCGAAGCTTCTCAGGAGCATTTCAGTCTCGAATGGCCCAAGTTTCTCTAAAATGGAAAGACTTTGCACTCTTTAGAAATTTGCAAATACGATTCCTGCCAAAAAAATCGACCAGAAGGAATTGAGCAGTCTGAATTTCATTTGGTACACAATCTCCCAGTACTGCACCATGACATTGATTAAACCAAGAGCGTGGTATGAGTGTTCACAGAGAAAATTTTCAAAATACTCAATATGAACACTTTAGTCGCAATGGCTCTGGCGGCCAGTTCCCGTTGCGGGCAGCAAATGATCATTGGCCATCACAATCGTTAGTCCCTTTGCTATTCACTAGGCAATCAAGTTATACCTTATTTGTGCAACTTCCAAACTACCAAATACAGAACCCTCCCATATTCAAGACTTTCTCTGAGCATTCTGAGACTTTCTCTTTTCTTCTTCTCTAAGTGATAAAGCACATCAATTGTGCTTAAATGATTAATAGGGAGAGAGTGGGGCGTACGACTCGCCAAAAAAATCTTACTAATGAAGATTTTACTCATCAAATTTCGAACTGGAACCCTTTAAAATATATAGATGTTCAAGCAAAATTTCAAAGTCATAGAATTAGGTGATGCAGAGAAAACTTGCAGCACGCCTGAGAAGTGGAGGAAGAGGGCGACGCCATCAAAGACAACTTCCTTTTCTTTTCCAGTCAAGTCCATCAAGCTTCATGGATTTCACTAATGCATTAGCACGTTCATGCATCCAAATAATCTCTATCGATCGAACGCTCGATAGGTTGAAGTCGGTTTCAGAGACATAGGGTGACATGGACCAATTGAAGTATCACATTAATTTACAGACAAGATGAGCACGTTTACTCAAACATTCTCAAGAATGTTTGAGTGAATGTGTTTATCTTTGACGTGCACCACGGAAACTCAGATCATGAACGCATTTATCCACGTTTTAAACACTTTTCAAGGCGGACGGGTTGCATTTGGAAAGAGAACGATGAGTCTTGTGCCAGCTGATGCTCTATTGTCTGCACCGAGTTGGCGACAGTGTCCTTTGAAAGACGAAACCTTCAGAATTCGTCTCAGACAGTCTTATCATTTTCGCCCTTGCTCGATGATGGGAGGCAAGAAAAGAAAGCCCCCTCTGGCAAATTAGCATGCTAAACTGCCTCTGAGAATCCAGTTAGGGAGTTAAACCTGCAAATGAAAATAGTTTATATTTCAAGATTATTTTATGAGAAGTAAACTGATTTCATTTGGTGCATGTCACAAATCAGTTTAACAATGAGTTGAACTCTTCATCAAACAAATTTTACTCGAATCAAAACAGTTAAATTCCTAAAGCAATGTTTTGCATGCAACACATTACCTCATACTTAAATCGAAAGAGGCCGAAAGTTGTCTGTCTGTTGGTCACTCGTAACGGCGAGGCCTACGATGCTATGCCATTCTAGGCCCTGGGCCAGGCCATCCACCGCCTAAAGCGCCAGACCCACAAAGCTCTGCCATTCTTGGCCATAGGCTTGGCCATATAAATTGAAAAGCCGAAAGCGGTGGTGAATGGTCGTCACTCATCTGCAGCCCAACATGCAAGGCCTAAAAGGCTATGCCATCCTAGGCCATAAAAAATTCGATATACTCTTAATCTACTTTCAAAAGACTCATCTGTAGATGGCGATTACTGCAGGGTGCGTCTTAATATTTCTAATGTTAATTGTTTTGAATTAATCATTATTATTTTATTTTATTATTTTATTTTATTTTATTTATTATTTTATTTATTTTATTAATAAATAATTATTATTTATTAATAATTATTATATTAATAATAATAATTAATGTTAATTGGTTTGAACCGAACTGCTCACTATCGTTATGAAAACATTTTCAAACTTCCGCCCATAAGACGGCCAGCGTAGCGGCTGCAGGCAGCTAGTCTCGGTATGAAAAGTAACCATGAGTGGAGCCGCCCCTTCCTCCGTTCATCGGGCGTTAGCGAACGCCTAATGGGTCGCTGTGCTGCTGAATCCAGAGACCTTGACCCCTCTCGTCTCTCTTGCACGTCTTTAAATCCACGTTTCTGGAATGAAATCTTTCATGGCGAGAGTGCTGGGCAATTCAAACGATCACGTCGCCCCATTCGAGGTGGAATGATTGGCAAATTCTTTTCGGCAACTATTCTTCATATGCCGCGGAACACAAGTTACATTCCGCGACGTACTACTACAAACTTGAGCACCAAATGCCATCCAGATTTTTCAACTCTTTCTTAGTTGTCCTTTTTTGGACAGGACATGGTAATAGGCAGGAAATATGTTATTTCCCTCTTACTGAAGCTTTCCAAGAGCTCTTCAGTCTCATCTAGCCCAAGTTCGTCTGGAAAAAAAGTCAGCATATTGCAATAATCTCATTAGGTCAAGCATGACAGGCGAGGAAGAAGCCTTACCAAAGCTCTTCAGAAGTTGGCATCTTTGGACCGGCCCAAGTTCGTCTGAAAAAAAGGAAAGGGATTCGTTGATTCAACCACTGCATCTAGATGAAAGGGCGAGAATTCAATTCCTTTCTCACTGAAGCTTTTCAGGAGCACACGAGTCGGGTCTTGCTGCACCTCTGGAAAGGAAAGAGTTACATTTATTTGCATCAATAACTCAGTGATGGCCTTGGGAATTTACTTTCTCACCAAAGCTTCTAATAACCATTTCAGTCTCGTACGGGCCGAGCTTGTCTGGAATGGAATTATATATTGTCATTTAATCGGATAACGTGGTGTATGTGCATTCACTGGAAAATCGTCGCCTTTCTCTAACCGAAGATTCCCGTAAGTATTTCCGCTTCTTCGGGCTCTATTTTGCCTGCAAGAGAAGGAGATTTATTTATATTTAATCTAATCATGTTGCGCATGGTGATTAAGGTGATGACGTGGATTTTCCTCTCACCACAACTTCTGCTAATCTTGCATCTCTCATCCGGCCCTAGTTTGCCTTGAAGGGAAAGGATATGTTTTGACTCAATCAGTAGGGCGTGGTTATCGACATGGGAGAAAACTTTTCATCTCACCGAAGCTTCTCACGAGCTGGCTTCTCTCGTCTGAAGAAAGTTTGTCTGGAAGGAAAACAGATGTTTTCAAATTATTTCAAGAGGTAAGGCGCGGTGATGGATTGGAGAGATATCCTCTTCCATTCACCGAAGCTTCTCAGGAGTTGGCATCTTTCGATTGGCCCGAGTTTGTCTGTAAGTAAGAGATGTATTTTTTTTTTACATAAGCAGGTCTGGCAGAGATATACAATCGTGGATCAATAAGTAACGACCTGTATTTTTTTCTCACGTTTCTTTCGATTCTTGACAAAATGCATTTGAGGGGAAGGGATACAACTAATTCATGCTAGCATCAATGACGTTATTTCTATTCATTCTAACATCAATGACGTTTGTCATTGATGTTAGAATGCATTGATTTTATGGTTTCCTACGAGAGGATAGGCGCACGAGAGATTAGAATATGGCGGTTCCACTGGATGCATGCAAGAAGAATTGAATGGCGGGATGTTATTCGTTTTCTATGGTCCGAGGGTTTCAATTTACAGAAATTTACAGAAGGCTAAAGGCGCTTCCTGGTCGTTGTCGGTGCAATTGATATATTTCGGTTGTCCAAGCCTTCATTGCAGCAATGTTGTCAGGGATCATCGAAGTGCTGTGTCTGCCCTGTCTCTCACTGTCTTTCACACTCGCTCTATCGTTTCGGAACGTTTGTATCGGCTCATGCCTTCCCATTCATTCATACACGTGCCCCATATACTCGGTCTTCACTTTTCTGTTAAATTCGGCAGCATTGAAATCCTCGACCACAGAAAACGAATCACAGATATCTGTTCTATTTTGGTGCTAATGTCATCAGTTATAGTAGCATTTTCTAATATCTTGTGTGCCTTTTATCTCGTAGCAAATTATAAATTTAGCGTATGATAAGAAACGGTAACATCTACCCTCAGAAGCATTCTTTGCAGATAGAAATAAACGCGAGAAAAAAATTATCGGCCGTTACTTTTTGATACACCCTTGTAGATGCATCAGGCAGAAAATGGTGCCCGAGTATTGAGACCTCATTTGCCTCTCACCCAAGCTTCTCAGGAATTGCCGTCTATTCTCCGGCCCCAACTTGCCTGAAAGGAAAAAACATTCGCATAAGATCGCAGCAAGTGGTGTTGTGGAAGCAAGATACTTTGTTCTTTTATTACCGAAGCTTCTCAAGAGCATCTGAATATTTTCGAGTCGTAGTCTGTCTGGAAATAAAATATACTTTTTTATTATCGCGTCAGATGAGGCACGGTGATGAATTGGACGGAGGCCGATTTTTCTCACCGAGGTTTTTCAGGAATAACCGTCTCTTTTCGGGTCCTAGTATATCTGGAATGGAACGGTATTTTTTTGGCTTATTACCATCAGGTGGAATACGATGATGGACGGGGGGGGGGAGATGTATTCCTCACCGATACTTTCCAGGAGTATCGTCTCTCGTCTCTCTCTCTCGTCGGGCCCAAGAGTTTCTAGAATGGAGAGAGTGCATTAGCCATTATCGCATTATTTGTGTCGAAGTTATGGATGGGGAATACGTTCTTTTCCTCTTACGAATACCTGACCTGATAGGATTCGACGAGTCGTTTCAGGCCCAAGTTTGTCTGGAAGGGAAGGAGACATCTTTGTATATTGGCGTCATGTTGGACTTGACGGTGGACGGAAATGCGCCATGCTTCTACTTACCAAAGCTTCTCAGTAGCATTTCAGTCTCATATGGTCCGAGTTTGTCTGGTAAGAAAATACATGCTTTTACGTTATCGCAACAGGTAGGGCATGCCGAGGTACATGTAGGAACTTATTTCTCACCAATGCTTTCTAGGATTTGGCGCCTCTCGTCTTGCCGAAGAATGCCTGGAGGAGAAATAGAGTTTTTGCCATAATTGGATTACTTGTGCCAAGGTCATGCAAAGGTAAGGCGTTCTTTTCCTCTCACCGCAACTTTGCAGCAGAATTTCAGCCTCATGCGACCCGAGTTTGTCTGGAAGAGAAAGACACATATATGTGTATTCTCATAGGGAAGAACTGGAGGATGAACCTCGGAGACACCATTTCCCTCACCGATACTTTCAAGAAGTTGGCGTCTTTCCTCCGGCAAAAGTTCGTCTGTAAGGTAAAGAGGAAATTTTGAGTAATTATGGCAGGATTGGGAAATACCACAAGTAGCGAACTTGTACTTACTGCCAAAATTAGGATGTCTCGAATTCGCCGTCAACTGTAGCTCCTCTGAAAGTGAATATTTATTAAGTTCAAGGTGCAGATAGGGACGTGAAGAAGCATATTCCACCTCAATGACATCCCCAATCAATAGAGAGAGTTCGTATTACAATCTTCCCCACACGAACAAATATTTTTGCTGTGGTACATCCACACGGAAGTCATTCCATCTCAAGACGTCCAATGGTGATTGCTGCACCTTTTGGGATTTTTTCATAAAAAAAAACTCGTGTATACTGGGGCTTGTGAAAAACTGGTAAATCCGCAACTTCAGCAGTCGAGGCCCAACGGTCTTTGAGATATGTCCCTTGGAAATTTGGGAGGGATGTGGGAAATAGCCCTTCGAACAAATGCAACATCTCCAAACCTACTCAAGCTAGAAAGCTGATTAATATCTTATTTTTAGACGAGGATCCAGACAACTATAACTTTTCTCATAGGCCTTTCGTGCCTTTTTTTCTTTCTTTCTTTTTTTGAATGGTTTTGGAGATGTGGCATTTCTTCGTATATATAGACGATCGTGACTGACTGACTGACGCTAATTCTAACCATGTTCCAGAACGGTTAGAAATCTGAAACTTGGTACACATGCACCTTTTGGGGTGCAGAGTTCAGAAAAAAATCAGACTTTGGAGGTACATACCCTGGGGGTACACATTTTGGGGGTAGAAGTTTTTTTTAAATATACATCGTGATGGATAAGGATGTAATCGAAAACTATCAGTGTGTGTCTTCGTTTCGGTGGTGTTGTGGTAGCACATCGGACCGGTAATCGTAAGACCAGGGTTCAATTCCTGGCTATTACTTGCCTTTTTTTTTGGCTTCTCTTGCCTTCCATGTCCCGTTGCTTGAATAAAACAGAGAGACATGGAAAGCTGAAACGTGGAATGGACGTGCCTACCGACACGATGAGTTCAGGAAAAATGCCAAATTTTATATCCATACCCCTGAGGGCATATTTTTGGGGGCCAACGATTTCAAGTATTTTTTTTATCGTGGTGTATTGAGCTAGTGTGGAAGGATGAAACTTGGTACATAATTACCTACCGGGATGCTGCCTGCAGAAAAATTCAAACTTTGGAATGAAATGCCCTGGGGGCATGAATTTCAAAGGGAGATGTTTTCACATAATTTTTTTGCATTAGTTAAACCGATGGACATGGAAAGCTGAAACTTTGCATGAATGTGGCTACTGAGACGAGGAGTTAAAGAAAATGTTAAGTCTTGATACATCCCCGGGGGAAAAGTTCACGAGGGGCGGTGTTTAAAAAAAGAAGAAATTGTCATAGCGAATTGGACAGAAATGGAAAGGTGAAACTTGGCACACGTATATGTGACGTGATATTATTGAATTGAGGGAGTATTCAGCTTTCATTGTGCATCCCCTCCTGGCATAACTTTTGGGTGGCTCAGCTTTTCCAAATATGATTTTTCAACAGCGAAAAGGGCAAACGTATAATATTAAAAAAACTTTGTGGGCATGCTGTTCACTGAGATTTCATTTCAATAGAAATGGTACTTTTCGATGAAAACGCCTGAGGGCACATATTTTGCAAATTTTCATGAATTTTCTGATCCAGCACAACAGAGGGTGCTAGAAAGTTTAAACTTGGCGAAGAAATACCTGATGAATAGCTGAGTAAAGAAACAATTCTACCTTCATTTTATATATAGATGATCGTGAGTAGCTGACTGACTGACATAAGTAGCTATTCACATGCTGAGTTCAGAAAAAATTATACTTAGGTGATACACGCCATAGGGGCACATCTTTTCGGGAACATATTTTCAAATAATTCTCTTTGCTTCAATCAAACGGAGACCCATGGAAAGCTGTAACATGGCAAGTACGTGACTGGTGAAGCACTCAGCTCAAATGTCAAATGTCAGTTTTCCAAAATATTTTTGGGGGAAACGTATGAGGCTGAAACTGGGTGGCATGGAGTTCCCTGAGTCTATATTTCAGAATAATACTAAACAGTTTTCCAAAATATTTTTTTGGGAAACGTATAAGGCTGAAACTGGGTGGCATGGAGTTCCCGAATAATAATAAAAATTTCGTTTAGAAAAATCAGGACACTTTTTTTTTAAGTCCCATTTTCGCGAATTATTTTTCAATCCAACGAAACAGAAACAGAAAATTTAAAATTCCGTCAGAAGTACCTGTTTGATGGCTGAGTACAGGGAAAATCCTACTTTTGAAATATGCCTCATGAGCGTAGATTATTGGAGGGAAGTATTGCAAAATATATTCTCCACCCTTATAAAAATGGACACATGAAAAGATTTCAAGTTAGGCACACTAGATAAATTATAGAAGTAATGATTTTGATAAAAATCAAGACTTTCGTCCCCATATGTCACGTATTCCATTGGGATGTACTTTAAGTACGTCTTTGCTATTTCGCAAAGAATAAATGAATTAATCGCTATCCAAGGTATTGCAGCGCCGAAGGCGCGACCACAGCGAGTTTGTTTGCCCGAAGGGCAAACAAACTCGCTAGTGCAAGATGAAGATGCTTGAACACGCCATGAAACTTTAAAGAACCCCGTAACAGGGAATTTGAGATCCACGATTTGAAAATATGCTGCCAGATTGGGCGTTGATACAATATATAGTACTTCGCATATCAGGACTGAACTCTTTCACACAATACAACCTCATTTATGGTATATCATTATCCCAATTCTTCTTACCGTAGAAGCTGCATCAAATGTAATATAAATGTATCAAAGTGCTCCAAGAGTAGTAAACAAAGAGAACAAATTGAGATAAAATAAACAACAACAGAGCAAATCGAAAGATATTTAACCTATTCTGCTTTTCTGTCGCAATGATCATAATCAAGAAATGCCTAAATTAGTTCATCCTAGGCTCTCTCCTTTTATATTCACTTACCTCATTGTAGTATCACATGTAACTCTCAAAACGCTTCATAGGTATCCAGAGGAAAATTTATTTCACACTACGATGCTGTGGGACTGTTCCATAACTCCCCATTCCTCTTTATTCCAATCCTGAAAGGAAGAAGTTATTTTTCTTTTCTCGAATCTGTCTGCAGAGCCATTCGGTTGCAGTGATGTAAATGCGATTCAGAGCATCTGCTCTTGATCACATACAACATTGCATGGTCAAAGGAGTCTAAATCAAATGGGATGACAACACTGGCCTCCAAGCCCTTGTATCCTTTAATTGTCTCCACAATGGTGTGGATTGGTGGCCAATTGGTACCGGCATCAGCCTCTGATGGGCAACCGTTTTGGGTCCTGTCTGCATCACAGAGGTAGAATGGGCCTGTCAAACGTCAGACATTTACTCAAGCCTTTTATCACCTCTCTTTTACGGACTGTCATGTGAGAATGATTAATTCTTACTAACGTTACCTGTGGATTCTGCAATGATGCTTCTGACACTCTTAATATTTTGTCATTAACAGACTTCCCTGGGTGCAGCTTGAAGGTAGGGTTCCTTGTAGAAGCTTATCTATCTCTATGAGCAAGGATCTCTGTCTGTCTCTGTCCATCTGACGCTAAGCATTCGGACACCTTTGGAGATATCGACCTGAAACCTTCCCAGGAGGGTGGGGTCTGTCCAGTAACAGGTCATAGGTGGGTCGGGGTCAGGGGGGGGCGGCTCCGGGGGGGATCCCGGAGTCCCAAAAAGGGTGTTCCAGGCCAGCTAGGGAGACAGGGACAACGGATTGGGGTTCTACGGGTTCCTAGAACCCGTTTTGTGCAAAAAAAAAAAAAAAATCCGGCGGCCACACTCCGGTGTCCGCGGCCAAGTTGGGGGAACTGTGGAGCACCTCTTCCATGGGTTTTGGTCCGATTGACGTGAAACCTATGCAGGTGGGTTGGGGACGAAGTTCCCCACAGGGGTATGTCATCGGGGTCGGGGGGGGGGGCAGCTCCGGGGGGCGGCTAAGGGTCCCAAAAAGGGTGTTCCAGGCCAACTAGGATGACGGGGACAACAGATTAGAGTTCTCTCAAAAATTTAAAAAAATGGCCGCAAGAAAATCAACAGAAATCACTGTCAAAAATAAAAAAGTGGTTCACCTTAGCTAACTAACAGTAGTAAATCTGCCCTGGCCTTTACTTTCAAATTTCACTTGCATCCACAGTGAAGCTGGTAAGTTCTATAAGGCCCCCTTCAACAAAGCCAAGACACTTCAAGTAGTCCACAATTAACTTCAAGAAGCCACAAGTCAAGTACTGTTTGGCCTGTCAGTATTTGACTCATCACTACCACACCACCCTGCCCTTTTCAGGACTACCCAGTGATCTACTGTGGTTTCTTATAACACACTAACAATGCCGCCCAAGAAAGCCTCCAGGCTGGGGCGAAGCTCCTCCCAAGCAAGGAGGAGGACAGAGACCTCTGAGGAAAGGCGCCAGGGACTTGAAGCTGACAGAGCAAGAGCTTTAATATCACAAGCAAGTGAAAGCCCTGCTGAAATGCAATCACGCCTGGATGCTGACAGGGCAAGACAAGCGGCTGTCAGGCAAGCACAAGAGCCTTCACCAAGACATACACGTCAAGCTGCTGACCGAGCAAGCCATGCTGCAGCAAGGTAAGCCGAGCAGCCAGAACAAAGACAAACACGTCAAGCTGCTGACAGGGCAAGACATACAGCTGTGCTAGCTAAACCTTGGAAAGAACTGAAAGGTGCTGCATAGAGAGTTTTGTAGATCCCCAAACGTCTCGCCTTACCTCATTGTAGCAATCAATAAACTTCGACACTTCCTTATTTGTCATCATCATCTTCGAGATATAATCATGGAGTCCCGTGAAGAAATATGCCCTTATTCCTTTTGAAAACCACGTACGAAACCGGATTGACGTTATCGAAACGGAGTTTCAAGAAAGAGACGTGCTCGCAGGTTCTGTTTTCTATTTTCTTAGGTCGAGAGAAGAATGCTGCTTTTCTCTACCAAAGGAAATAGACATACAATCCAGAGGCATATGTTGGGCGGCGCCATAAATTAAACAGACTGATACTGACGCAGTACTGATATTAATAATACCAGTGTCCCTACCATGGAAAAGCACATAATCGGAATTTGATTTACGCCAATATGCTGCGTCAATATTAATCCCGGTCGCCTTTTCCGTCGTAATGCCTGGGTTTTGAAACCCAAAAAAATCCTCCCCATATAGGGATTTATAGGTCAGGAGACCTGTAAATCCCCATATGTATCCTATTGGATCCAATAGGATTTTCGTGTTTCAAAAACCTATAGAAAAGTCTATAGCTTGCCTATGATAAATAACTATAGGTTTCCTATAGGACATTTCCGTAAGGGTACAGGTTTCTTACAACACTCTAACAATGCCGCCCAAGAAAGCCTCTAGGCTGGGGCGAAGCTCCTCCTCCCAAGCAAGAAGGAGGACATAGATCTCTGAGGAGAGGCGCCAGCGCCTTGAAGCTGACAGAGCAAGAGCTTTAACATCACAAGCAAGTGAAAGCGCTGCTGAAAGGCAATCACGCCTGGATGCTGACAGGTCAAGACAAGCGGCTGTGGTAGTTAAACCTTGGAAAGAACTGAAAGGTACTGCATTTCATTATGACCCAACCATCCATTGTGAGACACACTCCACACTCAATATTGGTGGGATGACAAAGATCTGTCTTGAGTGTGGGGCCAAAAAGTGGAACGGGAAAGCAAAATGTTCATGCTGCAGAGATGGCAAGGTAAAACTGCCAAACCTACCTGTTCCACCAGAGCCACTGAGATCTCTGTGCTGGGAACTCACCAAAACTCCAAGCACTTTCTTAGCAACATCAGAAAATACAACTCATGCTTCCAAATGACATCCTTTGGAGCAGGACACATTTAGACAGAAACTTACATGTTTCGCAAGTTCAAAGTTCAAGGTCAGGTCTACCATAACATCGGTTCCCTACTGCCCCTCCCCAATGAGGAACACGAGTTTCTCCAACTTAATGGGTGATGCCGGAGATCAGGCCAGGCAGCGCCAGAGCAACATTCCTGGCCTGAACTTTGAAGGTGTCATGGCCCTGCAGGAGATGCTTCATGCTCACAACCCTTACGTGAAGATGTTCAAGACTGCCATCGAACAGATGACACATGATGAGTTCAAAGTAGTCATCAGGGCAGACAGGACTCCTCCGGGGGAGCACAAGAGAAGGTTCAATGTCCCGACTACAAGTGAGGTGGCCATCCTCATTGTTGGAAATGAGTTCAACAGTCGAGACATCGTCCTTCACAAGAGGACTCCTCCAGGGACATTCCCCCTGTCCAGAATTTCAGAGACAAACCGTGCCTATGCTCCTCTTCAGTACCCACTTCTGTTTCCCAATGGGGAAGATGGATATCACTTTCCAATCATTCAAGGGCACAATGTGACATCTCTGCAGTTCTATGCCTTCAGAATGATGTACAGGTGAGCAAGACTTTAACCACTTGCTCCGCTGTGGCCCTTTGTTCCATCAGTTTATCGTCGACATGTATGCAAAAATCGAAAGTGAGCGGCTGATATACTTTAGTCTTAACCGGACAAAACTAAGGGTGGAAAATTACGAACATCTCCGAGATGCCATGGCCAATGATGGTGATCCAGCCAATGTTGGCAGGCTGACCATCCTTCCCTCCTCCTTTACTGGAGGACCATGCTACATGCAGGAAAGGACTCAGGATGCCATGACTTATGTCAGAAACTATGGCACTCCAGATCTGTTCATCACTTTCACCTGCAATCCAAATTGGCCGGTAATTACTGCAGAGCTGCTACCAGGCCAAAAAGCAAAAGATAGAACAGATCTGGAGGCACGAGTGTTTCATCAAAAGTTGATCATCCTGATGAGCCTTCTCAAGAACCAGAAAGCTCAAGTCTTTGGTGAGGTGAGGTGCTACTCAATTGCGTGGCAAAAGAGGGGTCTTCCCCATGCCCACATCCTCCTCCGGCTCAAAGACAAGATTCAGTCCAACCAGATTGACTCTTGCATTAGTGCTGAACTTCCTGACAAGCAAGCAGATCCAGTCCTCTTTGAGATTGTGTCCAGGCACATGCTTCATGGCCCTTGTGGACCTCTGAACTGAGACTCTCCATGCATGAAGAACCGCAAATGCTCCAAGAGATCTCCCAGGGAGTTTGTGCACGAGACACAGACTGGAGATGATGGATATCCACTCTACAGGAGGCAAGATCCTCAGCATGGGGGTTTTACAGTAAAAAGAGGGAACAACGAATATGACAACAGGTGGGTTATTCCATACAGCCCCCTCCTGTCTCGCATTTTCAATGCCCACATCAATGTTGAGTTCTGCAACTCTGTCAAGGCAATCAAGTACATCTGCAAATATGTCAACGAAGGTAGTGACCAAGCAGTGTTTGCTTGGCAGAGGGGCGGGGCTCCAGTCAATGCCAACAATGAGATCACATGCTATCAGATGGGTCGCTACATCAGTAGCAATGAGGCAGTTTGGAGAACGCTGGAGTTCCCAATTCATGAGCGCTACCCCACAGTGGCTCATCTGAGTGTTCACTTGGATAAAGGGCAAAGGGTCTTCTTCCACGAGGGAAATGCAGAGGAAAGAGCTCAGACTCCTCCAGCCACCACGCTCACTGCCTTCTTTCAACTCTGCCAGTCTGACGAGTTTGCCAGAGGACTTTTATATTGCAAAGTCCCCAAGGTATTATACCTGGCAACCAAACAAGACTTGGCAGAGAAGAAAGAGGGGGGCAGCTGTGGAGGGACACCCTGGCGTCTTTTCAGATTCAGCACTCGGCCGAGTATACACCATTCATCCGAACAACTCAGAATGTTTTTCCTTGCGCCTTCTGCTGCACAATTTTGTTGGGCCAACAACCTTCAAACACATTCGCACTGTCAACATCCAGCTCTGTGCCACTTTCCATGAAGCCTGCCAGAGGTTAGGTCTTTTGGAAAATGGTAGGCATTGGGACTTGACTTTGCAGGAAGCAGCAGCAACACACGCAGCTTTTAAGCTCAGAAACCTCTTTGCGGTGATCCTCTCAGCTTGCTCACCTGCCAACCCAAGCGGCTGTGGGAGACTCATAAGCAGAGCATGACAAGAGGCATTCTTCGTCGGTGCAGACAGATGGACCCAGGTCTGAATTTTACTGATGCCATGTACAATGAGGCTCTGATTCTCATTGAGGACAGAGTCATGAGCATGGTAGGCAAGAGCATGCAACAGTTGCAGCTTGGGATGCCAGTGCCAGTTCGAGATGAGGCCAACCGGTTGAACAGGGATATGCTTCGTGAGACGTCTTATAACACTGATCAGTTGGCACGAACAGTTGCGACAATGGTCCCCGGCTTGTCACCTGACCGAGCTGCAGCATATGACAGACAGTCAACACAGTTCAGCAAGAAGCAGGTTGCGTCATCTTTCTCGATGCACCTGGAGGAACAGGTTAAACATTTCTGATCAACCTGCTTCTTGCCAAGGTCCGGTCAGAGAAAAATATTGCACTTGCTGGGGCTTCCTCTGGCATTGCTGCAACACTTTTGACTGGCGGCAGGACAGCCCACTCAGCTTTCAAGCTGCCATTAGATCTTCATCGAGAAGAGAACAAAGTTTGTAACATCAGCAAAGGCACTGGTGTTACTGAGGTCTTGCAGAGCTGCAAACTGATTGTGTGGGATGAATGTACAATGTCCCACAAAGCTGCATTCGAGGCACTAGACCCCACTCTGCAAGGCCTGAGGGGCAAGACTCAGTGCATGGGTGGGGTCACGTTGGTTCTCTCGGGAGACTTCGACAGACATTGCCAATCATTCCATGGGGAACTGCAGCAGATGAGATAAAGGCATGTCTGAAGAAGTCTTCCCTGTGGAACAACGTCAGAAAGCTGAGCCTCACCACCAATCAGCGAGTGCGGCTTTTTGGCGACACTGATGCAGGGGCCTTCTCATCTGCTCTGTTGAGACTTGGCAATGCAGACCATCCAGTCGAGCCAGATGGGCAGCTCATCATCCCTGCCCAAATTGCTACAGTAGTCAAGACGATGACTGAGCTCCTGCAGAATGTCTTCCCCAACCTGCCTCAGCACTTTCAGAGCCCAGACCATGACACTTGGCTAAAGTGGCTCAGTGAAAGAGCCATTCTGGCACCTAAGAATGACACAGTTGATAACATCAACAACCGCATCCTGAGACAACTGCCTGGTCAGGAAAGGTGCTACAAGTCCATCTACACCACCGTTGAAACTGACCAGGCAGTACACTACCCCACAGAGTTCCTGAACTCTTTGCATCCACTGGGGATGCCACCTCACAACTTAATCCTGAAGGTGAACACTCCAATCATGTTGCTGAGGAACCTTGATCCTCCAAGACTCTTGCAATGGCACACGACTGTGTGCGAAAAACCTTCATCCTCATGTCATCGAGGCAAGGATCATGACTGGGTGTGCCAAAGTGAGGATGTCTTCATTCCTCGCATCCCCATCATCCCCACTGATGTGCCGTATGAGTTCAAGAGACTCCAGTTCCCTGTCCGGCTGTCCTTTGCCATGACCATCAACAAGGCACAAGGGCAGTCACTCAAGGTGGCAGGTGCTGACTTAAGCACTCCTTGCTTTTTGCATGGCCAACTCTATGTGGCCTGCTCACGGGTTGAGTCAAGCAAGAATCTCTTCATTCTTGCCCCCAATTTGAAAACCACCAATGTGGTTTACCCACAAGCATTGCAGTGAATGATTGAGACACTTTAGAATTTAGAATTTTAGAACTTAAAATTTAGAATTTTTTTCAATGGAGTAAGAATATGTGTGAGAAAATAGAGTTTAGTTTTTCTTGTGAAATAAGAATATCATTGAGAAACTCATTTAAGTTAGATTTTTGTGAAAGAAGAGCCCCTTTGAGTTAAGAAGTAATTTAGAACAACCTTTAAAAAAATAAGAAAAAAACAAATAAAAATAAAATGGCCAGAAGAGTGCTCCCGTCCCCGTCGGTCTGGCCGGANGAAAAAAACAAATAAAAATAAAATGGCCAGAGCAGTGCTCCCGTCCCCGTCGGTCTGGCCGGACTTAGACAAAGAAGCACTAACAAAAAAGCACATAAAAGAACAACAGCTATATTACTCCTAAAAAATATCCCGGGAAACGCCGGGAAACCCAGCTTGTAATCCCAATAAATCGAATGCCATCAGTGACCTCTAAGCTAACATTCTCTCTGAAATGCGCACAAATTTGCTTTGGGTTGTGGATGTTCACATTGAGGTTGTTTGCTCTGGCCAAATACTGCTTTTTCTTCTGTCTCAGTAATTGGTCGTGGCTGTACACGAGTTGTTCTCGATCGAAGCACAGAAAGAAGCATCCAGAACCATCCCAGACCTTCTCGGCAAGTCAAGCCAGGAAATACTTAGACCCTCAGTAATCACGCTAGAAAGTCCTACAAAGGTCCAAGGCCTCATAAACAATAATATGGCGGTATGTACCAATATTTTGCATATGAGAAATGTTTCTTCTTTCAAGAGACTCTATAGGTGTGTTTCTTTTCCTTGATCTGTCCATTGCTGGGGGGGGGGGGTGACCGATTCATGAAGGAATTAAAGGATTTGACAGAGATGATTGTACTGAATGGATTCAGTCCCTTCCTTTCCAATGTATCCTTTGTAGCACAGCATATCTTACGCTCGAAAAAAATAGCAATGGGCTTGTTGAAGCAAAGGACAGGTGTACTACTCATGGGGTCTTTCATCAATATGTTTTAAACAGATTCTGTCAGGATCCAAGACTTGCCAGTACTAGCAAAACCTTCAACAGTCCTTTTCTAGTTAGAAGATTCACAATTCACCCACTCCATGAGAGAGTTTATAGGGTCGAACAAATACAGGCACTGGAATGTGTATCTTCTTCCAATCCTCCTCTAGCATTTGTTGCTTAAACGAGGCATCCTTCATCTTCTCCGTATCAGCAGCTAGGTTTGTCACAAGGCATTTGACATTGCAGTCACCAACCAGCCCCGTGGTTGCCTGTTGATGCTTGACCGAAAACACCAGGCTACAATGAACCTTAAAGAGCAAATAAATGGATATATATGTTAACCATGTCACCAGCGGTAGCAAGGCGTTGTGAGAGGGATGCAAATTACAAACACTGAAAGGAGATTGAGGTACATTTCTTCCCGAAGGGGTCCCAGAAGAGGCTGCTGAACCCAGGAGAATATGAACTTCTTACACCACTTCTTAAAGGATTCAGGGCTCTGACAATCACTAGAATTGAGAAATCTCGCTTCATTCCTTTCTTAATGGGAATGCATGCATACCTATCTTGGCCAGGATCTATTTCATCACATGATAACCCATGGAATGCTTTTTTAAAATAAGTATTTGATCCTCCAAATCCCCTGACACTCTTGGTTCTTTGCATATATCTTTTTTTTCCTTTAATTTTTGTTTATTCTGCGATTCCTGCACACGATACTTTCCACTTTCACGATTTCGCTTGCAGTATCTTTTCACTCGTACAACGGTGTATATTAATAATACTCCCTATTTTTCTTCAGCGGCTTGACATTGGCCATGAAAAACAAGCTGACTTTCCTTTTAAAGATACTCGTAAATTCTATTCATTACGTCCACCTAGGCTAAATCGCCATCCTCCTTCACTTCCCGGATCATGCTGAGAACTTCCTCACAAGCACACGGAAGGGTTTTCAGAGCGTTGCTTCTTTGTGGTGCAGCGCCCTGACAGAGCAGCACTGCATGCCATAGTCCCTACGGGGGTCGAGACGAGCAGTTTCCTCCACTCAGACGAGTGGCCAGTGCATGGTAGGATTCAGGCCCAAGGATATAAGCACCGTACGGGGAACCACGGCGCCAACCTTTTTGACCCTAACATTGGCGCCCCGATTTCATTATTTGAGTTAACTCGTCCGACACGGCCAGTTTTTTTTAGTTCACCCCGACCATAGCCGACCGTGATTAATCGGGGTGTCGTTATTCAGTCTGCTGACTGGTACTCCAGTACTCCAGTCCCAGATTCAGTACTTCGTGAGGCCGGTCAGACGGAAACAAGACCACAATATTAAAGAGCAATGGACAACTGCGTAAGATTTATTGCACAATCATGAGGACCAATATTGGGGTTGGGGAGATAGGGAGAGAGATAATTGCCATGCGTTTACGGGATGCCTGATGATGATTCACTTTCTTACCCTTTCTAGTGACCTCCGACAGATATTCGCCGACCAAAACTCGATATGGTGTATCCCTGACTTAGGTGACCACTCGTACGCGACGCTGCTGATCGGTCACTGCCGACAGGTACTGCTGTCGGTCATTGTCGACTACCGCCTGGCGAGTCACAGGGCGACGGCTATCTGGCTCTGACTATTCACTAGAGCGAACTCGTCAACGGCATATTGATGCAGAATGGGAAGTGGACAAGTGCCCATTACGTGAGCGCAGGAAGTGGGAGGCTCTTCCATCCCTAACCGTTGCATTCATCATGCAAAGCGGGACTCGGGGAGGACTCCACAATTTAATTTCTCAAAAGTCAACAACTTCGCCAATAGCGAGAAGTGGCCCTTCAAAAACAAAAGCATTAGTTTGTTTAGATGCTGGAATTTCTTTATGGCAAACGACAGGATTTCAAATGCAGAAATAAATCGCATCAATTCATGCTATCGCCAATCCGGGAATTCATTACTATAAGTTAGACTATCTTTTTCCTTTCGAACTTCACTTCGCTCTTATTCTCACTCTTGCCTTCCTATGACTTCCGTCCTCTAGCGTTCCTTCCTCTCCTGCTTGTGTGATTGAGTACCTGATGTCAAACATCTATTTGCCGAGTCTCCATTGCTACGAATCTCAAATGGACTTGTGGCAGGTAAACTTGCTGCAAACCAGAGAATGAATCACCATGATCTTCAGTGACTAACACCCAGGTAGAACCCGAACGTGTTCAATCAACGTTTCATTGAACCCAGTGTTCCGTTAACGTCCTTGGGGACGTTTTATTGACTGCTTAAGTGTTCAGATATAAAGGCAAACTTCTTTCTTCAGCTTTGGATAGAGAATACAGCGTAGTATCAATTTAAAGACTTCACGATTCAAATAGCACCAGAATGCGACTTGTATCTTAACCTCATGGGAAGTTATTGCAGAAACAGTTTAATAGTTCCAGTCCGTATGGGCGCCAGGAGCGAAAAATTAGCCACATTCAATTAAATTGCATGTATCTGGAGGTCTATGCAACTGGTTAATGATATTGTAGAAGTTGGATTCTTTAAATCGATTCCTTTACGTGTTGGCGATTTTCGTCCAAATCTGAGATGGTCGAGCTCACGCTCTAGTCTATTTGGCTTGGGATCCCCTTGGGAAGCATGTTTTTTTGGGGGTCGTCTTGGAATTGTTATTTTTGCTTTGCCTAATGGAAAGACTTAACTGAAACTAAGTAAGAACTAATAATACCTTGAAATAAACCTTGAAATGCTAATAATAATAATAATAATAATAATAATTGTGAGATACATCCTTTAGGGGCATGCTTTTGAAGTGAGACATTTTACTGACAAAGTGGTATGTGGGCTTTTATTGGCGGCCTCACGCTACTCCCATCGCAACCCCCGCGCACGTTTCCGAACATTAATGGCCTCGTGTCACGCAGCGTGCACCTGTTACTATGGGAGAGCCGATGAGCTAAGAAATAACTAGAGATGGTGCACACATAGGAACAGTATAGGCATACGTGCTGCAATTGAAATCCATGCTTGGGCTCATGGCTCCTATTCACCATTCACTCCTATTGGATTTCCCCCGATTTTTCAACTCAATTTTCTTTTAAATACTATTACTAACTAAACAGGGGGGAAAACAGCCCCGACACAGCAGGCACAATAGGTTCTCAGAGGAACCAGTAAACCCGATTGAGTCGAGGAGTTAGAGGGACGTGATGGTTACGACGCCGCCGAGGTCGTTTTTCCGATCCAAGAGTAAGCGCTCCTGTTACATAGAGGTTGAATCCCGCCATTTTCACCCTTGGGAGTGATTCCTTGTGAGGAATAAAAGGATGGGGTTTCGATTGATAGAGGTTTTGGATCCCGATAAGTGGGCAGATGGGCAGAGATTTCATACCGGCGAGAAAGTCATCCTTCATCCAGAGATGAAAGAGGACTCCAAGCGTAATACGCTGGGACGTTTTACACGTCCCTGCGGAAAAGTCCGTGTTGGACCCCTCAAAGTAGAGAGCGGGCGGCGTGTATAGAAAATCTCTCTCCCGTTGCTATGTTAGGGCTGGTATGGAGTAGGATAACTGAAAGTCAGGGGTTCGTTGGTGTAGTGGTAGCACACCCCATCGGCAATCTGAAGGCCCTGGATTCGATTTTCTCCCCCTCCATCATTTTCTTTTCGTTCTCTTATGTCATCCGAAGTCTTCCCCATTACGTTCTCCAGAATAAATCCGACTATTGCAACGGCCAGAAAAAAAATATGCAAGCCCGAGAGAGGGAGACGTACACCCATAGGCATGCAGAAGACACTATGGAGATAGCACACACGATCGCGCTGAGTGCACGCGTTTGACGTGTGTGGGCGCGCATGCCCCGAACCACCGACAAAAAATTGTGGAAAAAGATGAAATAATGAATCCAGAATAATTCAAATTAGACATGGAGTAATTTCACCATAATATTAATCTACATGTACAAGGTGTCCTAGAAGGAGGTATCGAGTTTTACGCATTGAATACAGGAATCATGCACTGGCTTTGGTCGAGACTTATAAGGGATAGGAGGAGTGGTTATTTAAATTTCATCTGACATACGATGTGTCCACTTATATAAACCCTCGTTGATGTCTCTTTCTTTTCGGAGTGAACCGTGTCAGGGTACACGAGTTTGGAGGAAAGGCATGATATAGCGGTGTCTTCAGAAAGCCATAAATTAAGCCATGAGCTTTTGCAATTTATGGGAATGAATGCCAGGTATTGGAAATATTTGCATTTGCGGGATTTCGCATACCATAGAGCACATAAAGCTCATTCAAAGCTCAAAATGCCCAAAGGTGAAAGATGCCGAAAGGCACTATTCTCCACCTGATGTCCTGTGCCATGGCTCAGAATTCACATGGAATGCGGTAGACCTGAGTCTTCTAGATGGATATCTGAGGGGAGCATGATCCATGAAGGCAATTAACCTCTTTTTAATGCTACCAGCAGAAGAGACAGCCATGACATCACCAAATGTATTCCATTCATTCACAACAGTAGTCATTCCAGAACATGAAAATTAAGCTAAAAAGTTGAAAGTAAATCAATGGCTTTTTCTCATGTGGGATACATTGAAATATTGATGGAAATACTTTTGACTAGGAAAGGGCCAATGTAGAGACCATGGAAAAGGTGGAAGGGGATTCACCTTCACTTGGTGTCAGTTATTCCTGTCATGGCGGCAGTTTTGAAAACACACAAATGTTTACTTACATCTGAGCATTTATTTCAAAGGTGACAAAATCTGTGCCATCCTTATCTGTGAGCCAGAGCTTCTCCATACATGGGAAGTTCAAGTCAAGCAATCCTTTAGCCACAAAGTACGTGATACAGATTTAAATCAAGAATGCATGCAATGATGACAAAGAAACACTAAATGGCCGATGCAAAATGTGCGAGAGCCTAATCACATTCCAATAAGTAGATTAAGTATCAATGTGTTCTAACACATTCTGTTGGTTTCCATTCAGACATTGGGTAGTTTATTGAATGTTTGTGGCCGTACAGTCTCAATGATTGGGATTGTGAAGCATTCATTTGTATTCAATTTCCTTGAGACCGATTTTGGTGAATGAAATTATGCCAAACCTGAAGTATTTTTTATACAAATCGCGTGATATCGAACTTTCTTCCTGGTCGTGTCCATGCATTTCGGTATTTCTAAGCGGTATTTCACAAGCCATCGCTCACCGTCATGCCTCCCCCTGCTGTCGGAAATCCTGGGATTTTAACTGTGTGATCGGACACAACGGTCCGCCGGCAGCTGTAAGCGGTTGAGAAAAAAAAGACCCTCTGAAAGCGTATTCGCCTGCACCAAACAAGAAACTTGATTGCTGACCTCGCTACCGCCCGGTCCTCCGGTTGAGTCGGTTCAAAACGGTTCATCCTCATCACGCGCATGGCTCAAAATCATACCTTACCCACTTTCCGGGTGTTCCAAATTTCAATTATGTGTCTCGCTTGAATACTACGAGGCGGAACTCGCTTAGTAGTTGCACTCATCGATTGCCCGGATGACGTAAGGCATCTCCTATTATTGATCCAAAACGTGGAACTTTGCAATTCCTACCCCATCCCCTTACTAATTGTATTTTCTCTTACACTTATTTACTCCTACTTTTGAAGGAGAGGTTTTAGGAAGGTGAGAGTGGTCTCATATTAATTGCCACGGTCTGTAGGCTTGCACAAAAAAATATAACATTCTAATTGCTTATTTAATTTAAAAGTTTTTCAGGTTTTTTTTTCCCTGATGCTACTTCTTTAGTGCTCTCTCTTGGATCGGACTACGCAGTCTGTTGGATATCAATGATGTCCTTTACATGTGATTCTAATTGAAAGCATTTTACTGATAATTAAAACTTACCGTTAAGGGAAATACTTCCGAAGTGGACCACCCGTCGATTGGTACAAGCGATACATCAATCGCAAGCATGAGTAGGTTGCGTTTGTTCATTATTTTGCCGGGAAAGCTAAGAAGTAGTGATGTAAAGAATTAACATCACTACTTCTTGTAAAGAAGTAGTGATGTTAATTCTAAGAATTACGGGTTTGAGCCCAGCCAAGCATGGAGTGGCAGGCGCGAGGACGTTCTACACGGAGTTAGCCACATTGAATGGAGGGCGAGAGCGTCCGTCGTCCTTGGAACTGACAGCCTTATACCCCGTATTCCCCCAAAGAATAATTCAATCACCTGGGTGCTACACACTGAGCCTGTTTCACCAGTACTTTTGATTTCTCATTATATAAGCCCAAGCTAACCTCAGAGAAGATAGGATAAACACAGATCAAGAAAATCGCAATATTTTTATGTTTGGCAGAAACAGCGGGAAAGTCAAATTAATTTGGGGGACGATTGGTCAGTTGGGTTAGAAATTACTTGCGGCCGAAGGGCGCAACCCTCTCCTAACCCAACTGACCAATCTTCCCCTAAAATAGGTTGATTTTCTCATCCTTTGGCCTTTGACATCGACCTGGGGGAAAAAAAAATCATTGAGGTTATCTAACCATGCCAATGCGATGAAAGGTCTCACCATAACAACGAATATGAGACCAGTAGGGCATAGGAAAACCCGAGTAGAGTACAGTGCGCATGCCTGGGAAGGTCATCGCGCAGTCAGCAGACGCAATGGCCTGGGCGGGAGTAGTCCACTTCGGAAGTCATCCCAACACGGAATGCTTTATGTCTTTTGAGATTTTGTCACCCGCGAAATGGATTCCGCGGGACGCGGCTGTGGTCAAGTAAAGAATAATACGAATTCTCGTAGGCCATAAAAATGATATTTCGGTCCAACCGTCACCATATCTCATGCATTAACGGCCCCAGGGAACCCTTGAAGACCCGTCCCAGGTGACTCTGCAAATATCTTAGCGCGGGGAGCAAGAAAAGGTGTTCCGATATGGGCTGAGAAGGTGGGTCTGTGCAGTTTGATGATGGACGTATTATCGGGCATCCGTGAGTGAAGCAAGGCGCTGCCGACGCCGGCGATCGTTCATGGAAGGAGTTCTGGAGATGACCGATCGAGACTGTTCCAGATGTACCTTTCCGAGGCCTAACGTTACGTGTATCAATTAGAAAAAAAAGCTCGAGGTTTATCGATCACAGACATAATCGATCCTTGATTAGAGAGTTCAGACCACTGCTCGACGACGGGTAAGCCTAAACCGCAGCAAGTCCATTGGTTCTGCCTTCATGAACGTGTGGCTTTCTCGCCGCGAGGTTTTCGCGGAAAAAATCGCCAACACGCATTCCTTGGTTCAAATTTTCAAGTTTTAAAATATGTCGCTAAATATTAATAAATATCCAAAAGAATGCTCCACAATCCCATTCATTGAGATTGTACGTCCACAAACACCCAATTAACTACCCAATGTCCCGAATGGAAATTAACATCGAATATGTAAGAATCCATTGATACTTAATCTACTTATTGTAATGTAATTAGACTCTCACACATTTTGCATCAGCTGCCGGCGGACCGTTGTGACCGATCACACAGTTAAAATCCCAGGATTTCCGACAGCAGGGGCAGGCATGACTGTGAGCGATGCCACCGATCCCTTACGATTATAGTGGCAACTCTCGTCTCCTCGTTCTTCCGAGAGATGGCGAGATGTGAGCGAATCTCTGATTTTCCGTGAAAGTTTCATGCCTTCCTTTCCGGTGGCCGATTTGGAAATTTCATTTCTCAAAGGCACATCCTCGGACGATAAGGAAGAGTCCTGTCGAACCCCCAAGTTCATATCTCTATGAGTATGGGCTCGGTCTTAGTCGATCACGTCTCTGAGTAAAACAAAGGAAAAGGTTCATAACGTCAGAATGTCCTAAACAAGAATGGTCTCTAATAACTCTGTCATTTCCCTTTTCATTTAGGCTAACCCTCGTCGTATCCTCCAAGCGCAGGAACATCAGAATATTAAGTAATATGAAAACCAAATTTTGAAGCATTCCCTTTCTTCAACCCCTCCCCCTTTTTCTTTTCTCCTTCTCTTCCCTTTTCTCTACGGGACTCACTAACGTTAGACTTAGGCCTAACCAACGGTTTGCCTTCATATCAAGCCAAGGCCTACCTTTTCTCTTTCAAAAGCTCAATTTTCCACTTATAGGGCCTATAAGGGTGAGTCCATGCTCTTCGAGCCATCTCCTATAGGACGTGGAACGTTAGGCAAATCGCAGGGCTATTCATGCTTTTCACGAATCATTTCAGAGGAAGTGTAACATTAGACAGATTTGAGCTTGCTTCTCGTTTCATGAACCATTTCAGTGGGACGTGGAACGTTAGGCCAATCTGGCGTTCTTCGAACCATCTCGAACAGGTCTGAGGAGAAAATGCCTCACTGAAGCATATCATGCATGGCGCGCGCCACGGATGTTAATTCATAGATGACTGGATAAGATATCTCCATATCCCACCGCATCGATCAATCACTACTAACCACAGCTGCATTCTCAGCTCAACTCCTGAACTCAGCACAAAAATGCTGAAATGAAGATCCAGACGCCGATACGAAAGTTGAAGAGGTCTTGAATCTGACATAATTTCGGCTCGGTATCCGGCAACACTGGGGGACGATGTCGAAGGAAGTTCTCTCAGCCTAATTGAACGACAGCTAATTTCATTTTTCATGGACGAAATGGTCCACCGCAAACGAGAAAAGGGCAACTTTTCGTCATCTACAAATCAATATCTTCCTCACGGTTGGTCTCCTCCCTCCGAAAACCCCCATGGAGTGACTACCCAAGGGAAGGGAGGGGGGGGGGGATATTGAATGAAAAGCGCATGTACCAAAAGAGAGATTCAGTGTTCGTCACAATCCCAAGGAGATGGAGCTTCAAATTTGCTGGAGCGATTCTGTGTTGAGAGAGGAAGAATCATACTGTCAATGCATACAGAGAGGAATACAAGGAGGTCACATTTTGCTACGGAAGGGGGTTGAAGAAAGGAAACAGGCGCTATCAAAACCCAATGATCCCTGAGCAGTCCAGGTCATGTGCTATTCAGAATTTCGCATTCGATGGTGAGCCATTACATTTACGGATACACGGATACTTTCCGGTGTGATTTGCTGGAAAGCGTTGACAATATTTTTCTCAAGTCATCAATGTCCGTGGGTCATTGAGCAGACGTAGAGTTTTTCACAAAACCCCATAAGAAGAAATCCGGTGATGTCAAATCTGGTGAAATTGGGGGCCAAGCAATGTGCACGTGGTTATGCATTCACCGCCATCTTTGAACCGCCATGCCATGAGTTGTGCGCATGCGCGGTTCCGCTCTGGGGGTGAGACGCATAACAAACTCCCTAGTCTCAAGGACAAACGCACAAAAGATGAGCGCAGTTATACTCATAGTATTGTCATTACAAAGTTTTACTTTCATCATTACCCAAAGGGAACACCCTGTACGTCCTGCATGAAGTGAGCAGTCAAATGCAATAAATCCATAATGATAAAAAGTAGACCCCATTAGAAATACCGAAATGCATGGACACGACCAGGAAGAAAGTTCGATATCACGCGATTTGCATAAAAAATACTTCAAGTTTGGCATAATTTCATTCACCAAAATCAGTCTCAAGGAAATTGGAGGGAATTGACAGGAATTAGCCGGTGTGCTCCTAATAGGAATCAGCCTGAACAAACTGGAATCAAGTTTGATTCCAGTAAAAAAAAGGATGGAAAGTACCGTATGAAATATTGCGAAAAACATTTTTCAAATGTATTCCCTTTTTCTTCACCCCCTTTCCCTACGGGGCTCACTAGCATTGAGCTTTGGAACATTGTTCCTCCACTTGCACTAATTGGATTGATAATTCGAGGGATCCAATGAAGTGGGTGTTCAGTTGCGATGAGAATAAAAAGAGATCACCGAAAATGAATGCGATGTAATATGAACGGCCATGAATAATTATTTTGAGAGAGGAGCTGTCGTCTGCCAATTGTAGATATGGAGAACTTTCTGGGGAGAATCATACGACCGGATGTGCGGGCGTAGAAATCGGAGATAACAGCTGGTTATCACCGTGGGAGAACACCAATCTCCCTATTCCACTCGATCGAATTAGATTCACCTCGCCGTAAATATGAAAAATGAGGTTGCGTCGATCTCAGAGCGACCAGGATCCACCAGAGACAGCCTTCTTGCAACGCCCGTGTCATTCCCTCGTTAACGTTTCATTTGCTTCATCTGAGCTCCATGAACTTGGGACATCTTCATACGCGTTGGCAGTCGCCTCATGAAAAGGCCATGATTCACCATTCAATCCCGTGAGAGCAAACATGAGATCGCTGAACCTTCACGATGATGCCCGGGTCGCATATCGCAGAGATGACCCGGCTCAAATTCCTCGCCTGAGGATGGGATATTCTGCCGCAGCCACCGTACTCCTCAGACCTTGCTCCGTCGGACTACTACCTTTTCCGCGCCCTGCACAACCTCCTCGAAGAGGAAAAGTTGGACGACCAGAAAGACCTCAAATGCTACTTGCGACATTCCTTGAGTCTCAGCCCCATCGTTCTACCACGGCGGAATCCATTCCCTGGCTGGAAGGTGGAGACATGTAGTGAAACACCATAGTTCCTAAATTGTTGACTGATATTCTATAGTTGCTGAATAAAATTGTTTTCTTAAATATTGTCTGAAACTGCAAGAAATTTCCGGCCAACCCAATAGGAAAGATAATGCGTGATTATCAGAGGAAACAGTGCAGGGCCTGTTGGCTTATTGAAGAGAAGCAGATAGCTCATTTTGGACGTTAAATCTGCATATCCTTTTAGTCCGGCATCATCCACATATATATTGAAATGGCATTTATATCAAAATGGGAAAAAAAATTGAAAAACACAAAAAAAAACTGTTCAAAGGATTGGAGGTGACAAGTTAAGAGAATACTATTGCATTGGAAGCAGCCATCAACTTCATTTTCGGCTTCTCCTATGAATTCTGGCTCAAAAGACAGAGGGATGATTGCCCAACTTTCAAGAAGATTTCACGGGAAAGGGAATGACACCGAAACATGAAAATGCATACTATGACTCATGTGAAAGGAAAATTCAGGGTCGGATGGTTAGGATGGGGTGAATATACAGGGTGGCGGAAAAAAAGTACACCATTATATATTTATAGGTTTCTCGACAATCGAGAGACCAAAATACCTAAAAATTCGAATAAAAAGGATTCAAATAGTCATGAAACACTCCTTGACATATTAGGCGTATCGGTTTGATCGGAATCTTGATTTATATCATTTAATGATATGATTTCGGAAATCGACCAAACAATTAATTTTATTACCTCATTTCAAACAAAACCCCGACAATCATTGAAATTTAGGAACAATCTGTGAATTAGTTTTATCTTTCGAAACTGTCAGCAAAGTCGTTGACAAGTTTCCAAAAAGACTCAAGCAGTGCATCGAAGCAGGAGGTGGACGTTTTCATAACAAATGGTTCTATTGTGATCCCGAGATTGTACATTTCGTTTTCCTTCTCACTGGTTGTAACAATTTAGCCATCTTCCAAAAAATTATTTAATTTATTACTTTTTCTGGGTATTTTTGCCCCAACTTGTATTTTTAGACATTTTTGATCGATTACGGGCATTTTTTAGGCTTTAGTGGAAAATATGCGGGAGTGTATTAAATTAAAATGCTGAGTACTGTAAATTTACAGGGCAAATGTGCTTACGCCCAAATGTGACGACCGCTACAAAATGACACACATTATGGATACCAATTATGATAATTATCATACCAATCCGCCAGATATTTTAATGAGTGTCCTCTGACTAATTGAACTCATTTTATTGCAATTTTTAGGCTGTTTAGTCTCCTGGTTGTCGAGGAACTTATGAATATATAATGGCGTACTTTTCTTTCCGGGCAGCCTGTATACATTAACTGCAGTTGTACAAGAGCCATTGGAAAGGCAAATATATGCCTAGACTGGTACTCTGTAACTTATCCTTTCAGCTTGTCAACTTAAGGACATGGGAAACTGTAATGGAAATCAAATGACACTAATAACTTTTTAACGGCTTGACGAGGAACCATGTTTCTTGAAAGTTTCAGGCTCTGAGGAAAGACGACAATATCGTAGTGCGAAATAGCACTACGATATTGCTGTAACCCTTAACCCTCGGAGTTTTAGAGGGAAGTCGCGGCTTTCTTTGCAATTCAAAATTTTGACTGGTTCATGGGGAAAAAATAATAATTTTAAATCAATGACCAACACACGTCTTCTGCGGAACAGTTGGAAGTACAGGTGAAAGTACACATACATGACACACGCATCCAATAAGTACTTTCATGACATATCAGAAATGAGATAGGCTGCGAGAAGTGAGATACGAATGGCGTTTCCCAAACAAGATTCCAGGACTCAGCCGTTTGTGGAGTGCCAGATCCTTTGTCTCTTGTGAACCCGAAGAAATCATTTAGGCACCAGCTTGGCGACATCAGTGGTTCCGGAGGTGGGCAGTTTTGGTTTCGTGGGGGGACATCCAAACATAATTTGTTTCCATGGCTGCTGAGAACTTAGACAAGAAGAAGATTCTGATCGTTGGATTGACTGGAACTGGAAAATCGACCCTTGGAAATATTTTCCTCGGAAGAGAGCCTAATGATGAGCAAGGTTTCAAGACTAGTTCCGAATCTCAATCCACCACTAATTACACCAGATGCATCGATGGCGCGTGGCTAGGGAATGGACATGAAATATCAGTCTTCGATACACCTGGGCATGGAGACTCCAAGCGTGAGAACTTAAAATTCAGGAAGAAAATTGTTGATATCATTAAGAAGGAGGGAAGAATAGACGTCATCGTTTGGGTGAAGGATTCTGCAAACCCCAGGTTTACCGAATCCGAGGCTGAGTATCTTAAGATCTTTCGTAAGATATTCAGACGCAGCCTTTTCACGAACATGATAGTCGTCATCAGCAAATGGAGTTTCGATCCGAGAGAGGAAAGAATCAATCGACTCAAGGCAGTGACCTTGGAAGGCACAAAGAGAGACGTCTCCAATGAATTCACTCGTGGTGGTGACAGCCGTTTGCAAATCCCCATCGTGGCTATCGATGCACTTTACGATCATGGGAATCCGGCCGAGGCTGAAGCTTTTCGAAGGGAAACCACAGCCTTCTGGGATCACGTCCAGCGTTTTGACAGTGTTCAGGTCAACGAAATCAAGGTGGCGCTTTCGAGAACCGAAGAGATGGAAGAGCAGTTGAAAAAGCTACAGAACGAAAATTGCTTTGCTTTTATTTTTAGGCGGATGAACATATTCTGCAAGTTCTAGTTCTGGAGAAAAGTCGCCACTAGATCCTTAACCAGGGGAACGGACAAGGGGAGTTTCCTAAAACTCGCTGCTTGGTAAAATTGTCAAGCTTGGGAGATTCCCTCTTTTTAGTCATCCTCTGTCTTTTTCTGTTGGAAAGTTTATTTGAACGTGGATATCCTCTACGTACATATTCATTCAATCTGTTGCTATACTTGGTTTACTGTGAGTCTCATTCCTTAAATTGGAGATAAGGGCCCTTCCAGCCTCTTCCTGGTGAACAATAGGAAAATATCCCTCTTTGATTCCCTCTTTTTACCGTCCAAGTGGTAGCAATATCGCCTCCACGATTGTGAATTCTGTGTTATAACCATGTACTGAACATTTTACGATGATTATAATACATCTTCTTGTACTGTACGTATTGTCTCCTTGTTCTTTTGACCACGCCTCACGCTGCATGACCGCTTGAGAAGGCCCAGGAAATGGAAAATTTAGGAATTCCCTGGGCCAGGACACATAAATATATTCGTGCAAAGCTGTAACTCCTTAGGTCAGATATAGAGTAAAGTGCTGTACATCCAAAAAGTTGCGGCAAAAAGTGCTCTGCGACCGTCTGGGAAGTTCTCCCACACTGCTGGTAGGCCGCCCAAGTGAAATCCATCATGGCTGTATACAATTTGAAAGCTTGTGGCGGAACCCTAATTTCGCAAATAATCATCCAACTCCCCTCTTGCGTTGGTCGACTTCTCGTCCCAATTGCAAGCATTTTTGTCCTAAATATCATCAAAATCACTCAACTTCTAAACGTTGTTGGAATTTTATTGACAATCACGAAAACAGTTGGATCGACTCCGCTTCAGAAGAAGTTTTCCCCTACCATCTGGTGTCAGGGAGTTCCAAGCATCATCGTCCTCGGAGATGTGAGACCGGGTCAGACCTGAAGATGTTCCTTATTCCTTCGAAAAATGTCCTCTTCGGCTGCAGGGTCCTTCCTGCTTCAATCTTTCGTGACCCCTAGAGGCCTGTAGATCTACCCTTGCAAAGAGAAGACACGATAGGAGAAGATACTCCATCCTCTTGAGGGATTAAGACCCTATCTCCGAAAATCGATCATGTGACTGATGTAAGTCACTGGTGGATTGTAGTAGAATTCAGTGTTACTTGGAAGAAGCAGATCAACATCGCCAATCATGCTAGTTGTTACAGCCTTTACACCTACGTATTGATCATGGAAAGTGACAGGGTAAAATATTGAAGCAGAGAGTGTAAATAGATCGTCCTCTTCCAGACGGTTTGACGTCAGCTGCACTTGACGAAGCGACTGTGCACTCGCCAAGTTTCGTGGAATTCTATTATTATCTCCCAGTCACTGCACGAAACGGAAGCACTTGAAATTTCACCCTACTTGAGCTGAAATGTCTAGATATCAAAATTGTTTCCTGCAGGATTCCATTGAACATCACCTTCTACGCACTTCAAAATTTACCTAAAACGTGGATTTCTCAGCGCGAAGTGCCTACATCCACTGCCCATTTTTTAAAAACGGGAAAAAGCACCGATAATGAATTACAAACCATCTGAAAGCTAGATATGAAAGGTAAAAATTATGTCAGTCTTGATTTCCAGTTATGGTTTTAATTACATTTTAAAAATTAATTAATTTGTCTGATTTAGTCATGCTCGGTATACATTTTGCTGTGCATTCTTCTTTGCCTACCACGAGTAAATCAACGAAAGGAAGGAGTTAGGAAGAATGCATAGGATGCTCCGACGAATTGTCTATCCCAGATTCGTTTTCTCAAAAGAGATATATGGTTTTTGAATAATGTAAATATGCCCATCTTGCCTTGCCCTTAAGCCGTGCAGAAGTTTCAGGTTTTCTAAACGTGTCCGTCATATCAGACTGAGACCCTGTGCCCCTTACTTGGAAATGGTATTCCTTCCCTGGATTTCTTCATCTCTAAATTCTTTCGAACCAACCTGGAGTCCTGGAAGAGGTGTCCTCGAAAAGCACAAACATAAATTTTGCTCTGTTTTCCTGTATGTTGCTTATGGGATCTAGGAGACCAATGGACCAATGTCCAAAGAAGTACCTATGAGGATGGCAGATAATAAACGATGGCTGGCTTCACTTTTGATAAGGAAATCGTGTATCACTTACAATACAGTCACTCGCTCATCTCAGACACTATCATACATATATTTATCTCATACACTTTTATGTACACTTATTTCATACTCATAAAAAGAGTCTCAGACACTAAAAAAAATCTAGACACTGATACTGAGACGCGAAAATGGGCGCTTTTACGATAGTAAATATTTGATTTTTCTTCTTGTGGGAATACTCTTTCTGAAAGAAAATCAGGAAGGGGAATTAAAAAAAATACCGGACAGAAACGGACTTCTTTAAAATGGATTAACTGGGACACTTCTGTCTTGAGAGTGGAAGATACATGCCAAATTATTGTCGGTTCCAATTTCATAGCGTTTTTTTTATATACAATGCACCGCCATTTCCATGACTCATTAAGAGTGAGACATGCCTTGCATTTGTACTGATAACATTTTCCGAATAACAGCGCGTTTATTGGAGAGTGCCAGAACGGTTGCTGCTCGTGAACCTGAAGATGAGCTGAAGATGCCAGCTCCTAAAGGACATTATAGGTTAGGGAAGCGAGCAGTTTTAGTACTTGAGGAAGATTCTCAAGTTATTTGTTCCCATGGCTGCCGAGAACGCGAACCTAAAGAAAATAGTGATATTAGAATGACTGGAAGTGAAAAATTCATTTAGGAATATTACAGGGGGACCAAAAATATTATTACCATTTGAAACATTTCTATTTATGTATGGTTAAAATCAACAACAAAAAATGTTTTGTACTTCTATGTGAGTATCTCTTTGATGGTGAACCTTGGCTGCTTTAACAAGAATCCTCTTTCGTGAAGAAATGGCGTGAAGTTCAAAAAATGGTCAAGCTGACCGTGTTGCAGAAATTACCAAATAATACAAATGGCCCATATACAACTGTGACCATAACCAAACGCATTACTGTATGCTCTGTCTGCTGGATGCAAGTGCCCATAAAATAAATCCTGCGACCTGGGGTTGAGGTTCGTGCCAAAAAGAGTGAAAATATGTCTGTCCAGCATGATCGAAGGACAGACTCAAAGATTCCAGGTTGGCATAACGCAGAAAGGGGGGATATCGAGAATATTTTGCGAAAAGTTACTGAGAGCACTAGTTTATTGTTGAGATTCAATTTATTTCATGATAAGTTATTAGTACAGGTAATACATGACTTCCAGTAGCGTGAAAATTTATTAACCCACCCTGTCGACTCGGAAAACACCTTATTGATACAAGTGGTTTTGAGATGAGTGTCGGAACTGAATGCTACACCGACATCACCAGTTGTATTGCTGACAGGTGGTTAAGGAATGGAGATCCAATCTCCGTCGTCAATACACCTGGGCATGGAGACCTAATACATGAAAACATTGAATTGAGGAGGAACATTGTTGAGTCTCTTATTGGTCGACGCGAGATTGTGCCTCTTGCGGCGAGTAACTCATTACAGTAAGACAGGTTTCTATGCCCATACCCAATGTTCGGGGAGTGAGATGATCTTACCCGTACCATCTCCGTATTTGCATTTTGAAATGTCCTTCGCTGCAACTTAAAAGGAGTCATTATGGAAAAGAGCACACCACCTACGGAGGAAGAGCCTGGTGAGCCTGACTAGACCCGACGTGACCCTGTATTGGGTAACATCAGGTTGCATCGACGGACTAAGTGAAACGAGGTGTTCTACCCTCTATTCCCATCCTTCAGAATGACCGTCCCTTCTCACGGTCGCGTCTCTCACAGGCTTGGTCTAAGCGGCCCTCCCGAACGCTCTAGTTCCTGTACGCCTGTTCGTCCGAGGGCCATCTCGACAGTCAGCCTGGTCATTAACAGTGTGGTCTCCACTTGAGATTAAGGGCTACGGGTCGACGGAGATACGTCTACCCACCGCAGTATCTATGGTCTACAGTGTGACCCACCGTACCATATGGATCTGAGGTGTGACCCACTGCAAAATGTAGCTGAGTTGTTTTGCCGCGTGGACAGCTGTGCCCATGCTCTCAACCGATGGGACCTCTACAGCCCGTTGCTTATTGGCTGTTCATTGCAAAGACACACACCACACCTCCATCCCTATTTTAGCGATATATAGCACAAACATGAACATTTTGTTTCTAAGCGTTTTGCTCCACCTGTTCCCGTGCAAACTCTGGAAAAAGTACACTGTATTGTTTTCTTTTTTTTTTACTTCAATGATAATGAATATTCCATTCGTGGTAACATAAGTTGACTGGTCGTTTGGTTCGTGTGAACAGGCCATGCTTGCTCGTACTTTTTACAAACTCCCTATGAACAGCCCTCAGAGTGAACTACGACCTCAGAAAATCACCGATTCATTCAAAGCATCCATTTGCCATGTTCTTGCCTACTAATGCATTCCAATCCCCGGGGTCAAAGGCAAATTTCCTCAAGGCTTTAAGTCTCTTCCGAATGTAACAGATCATTGCAGCCTTCCCTTGCCCCATTAGAATGTTCGGTTGGAGATACCTTTTTCTTTAGTACTTCCCCCTCATCCTCCTGTAATATTTGACCTGCAGGGAAGCAACTTAAAATTAAGATTTTATCCAATATTGTTCTTCCATTATTTCTGCGCGAAATTTTAGCTCTCTTTCATGTTGTACTGAAGCGAATGGAGAATCTGGAAGTGCTTCCCAAACGGCCGAACGAGTTTTTCACATACAGTGGATTCAGCTTTATTGGGACTCGCTGGTTCCAGGTCAATTTGCCCCAATTAAGCGGCAGCCCGAATAAAGCGAACTTACCTAACAGTAAGAAACCCAGACACGAATGTCCTTTACTTGTGCAAAACAATAAATGCGAATCATGAAATATGCATGAAACATGCATGCATTAACCTACATGTTTCATACCCAAAAAGGCTTCTTTAAAACCCCAACGCCAAGAGCGCGGCGTCCGCTATCATCCGAACCCTGCTAAATAAAGTAGAGCTGAAGGATGTCCACCGAGCGCTCATACGTGGCCTCTTACGCGATTCACCTTAGGTAGAATCTCGGGCTCCTCGTATGAGACATTCTTTTAGCAAGGCCTCTTGGCAACGATGTACGAACCTATGGGCCGGTTGCACCGCTCCCCCCTCCAAGTCAGACTTGAAACTTGAAGAAGTCCGACTTGGGCTTCGGTTGCACTGCCTCTGGTAGCCTAGTCTGACTTTCTCATGTTGGAAAATGCGATTGCACCCTTCGCAACCCTGGCTTTTCGGAGGATGTACCACAGGTGTTGTTATTCTTTCATTATAGTTATGCCTGGAGTTGATCAAAACATATCCCAAGAAAATAAAAATGAAAAAATCCAATACTATGGCAGCTGCTGAATGACCATCAGCAGAAAGCTACTGTACGACATTATGCTTACCTTTTCTCAGTTGCACTCCTGGTTGGCAAGGAAAGGGCCATCAAGTAGTATCTTGATTGGTAGCCACATTCACCCAATAGGTGATCATGCTGGAATTTCATCATGCATTTTTAGGCAGGCTCCCAAAGTCACACTTTGCAAGAAAGTCTGACTTAAATGAGGCAATGCAACCGGTCCAATATCGTTCTCGAAGTCGTCGTGTTCGGCTAGGCGATGTTGAAGTGGGCTCCTCCGTTAGTGACATCAAAACGGGTCCGACCCCCTTCATTGGCTGACGCAGGCACTCTGGTCCGGGATAAAAGTCGGATCCACGGAAGAAGATTCCGACGGTCTCTGCCTTAACAGTCGGCCAGCTCTTAACATCGAAAGACTCGGCGAAGAGGAGCGGGAGAGTGAGCGGAAAAACCCATCTGGGACCGATGGCATGAGTTCATCTCGACCTTGCCCCGATGAGGCGAATTTTCGTCCCGAATATACGACGAAAAAGAGGGGGGGGGGGTCGAAATATTGCAGGGATAACTGGTGCTTGTAATTAATAAAACTTACGTAAGGCGTACTTCGTGGCAGTGGAATCGGGAATCGACTCAATCGGGGATTCGACCCAAAAGGATCCCTCAACGTCACACGCGTGCCTCGTTGAGTCCCTTGCTCGGTCGAGAAGGAATTGTTGACATGCGCCAGCTCGGTGGAGGATGGGCAGTGACATCTACGACCCTGTCGATGAATGGGATTCGAGCGGAGTGGAACCCTCTAGTTTTACTCTATGGTCTTGCGCCCTGGACTTTGGAGATCTTCCCGCGCCTAGTTTTGGAGGTAATCCCTATGAACTTTCTTCTGTTTTTGGGCATTTGAACTTTGCATGCAGTGGACCATTTTCGGAAGATGAGCTCGAAAAGACTAAGTATTGGCATGAACCCCTGCCCGAACAAGGGGTTCTCCGTGGAAACTCCGGACTCGGAAGAGGACCCCATCTCCTTCCTGCCCGTAAAATCATAATGCTGGAGAGAACGAGCCCGCGGACGTTGAAGTGATGGAAGAGGACGCACTGTCCGAAGGAGACGCGATCGAACTCTCGCCGTCCAATTTGCAGCAAGAGCCTGCCGGGCAACAAAGCCGCTTGGACTCCGTGGAGACATGCGACGGCTTGACTGACAAGAAAGCTTCTGGGGTGTTGAGCCAACCACAAAGGTCGTCCACACCATTCTCGAACAGCACCCGGAATGAGACGAAACGTAACCTCCCGAGGAAGAAGAAAGCGGAAAACTGTAAAGAGGAGGAAATGCCTTTACTTCTATCCACAAGGGCAACAACCGAATCCTGCCAAATACTATGAGACGGTTCTGACAAGAAGGAGACAGAAGAAACAAAATAAGAAAGGATTCATCTGGATAACTTAAACATCTAATTGCCGAGTTTCCATCGTCAACGAATCTGAGAAGAGATGCGAAAGCACTGTAACGGCCCAACACGGCACGAGGTGTGCCCTGTGGGAAGTGAGCGATTCCACAGCTCTCTGTTAGCCAACCGATGCAAGTGGTGGTACGAGCGCATCAGCCTAGGTGTCACGTCCGACCACACGCCCTTCACCCAGTCGAGCGATCCTCGATATGAAATCTCTGAATGTAACAAGTTCTCAGCCACCTCGCTCTCCATTTCGTACTGATGACCGTGGACTAGAAAGAAAGTCGAGTTTGCGTTCTAAGTCAGAGCATTCGCTTTTAGGTGTCAGGAAATGAAGGACAGTGCTCTAGGATCGGACACATTTGAGGAGTTAGGTTCTCTCCATTTCCTCTGGTTAGAAGGGGTGGGGGGGAGGGGGGTTTGATGTTCCTTCAGGAGCTGTAAGAAGCAGATGATAATTGACTGCCAAGTAGTGTCTTGGCGTCCATCGTGCTTGCACCCTTCATCATCTGCAAGTCGGGTAATTCCCGCAACACTGCGTGTCTACGAGTCGGGTAACCGTAAACGGGCTCCACTTACACACCGATTGGCAGAGTGGGCGAGTTTTATCGATATCGGAAAAAAGAGATGTGAAATATGGGAGATTCTTGGTATTCTTATGCATATCGGTCGTTGAACGGTCGGATGATGGAGCCGACGTGCTCTGGAGTCGGTGTGAATACAGAGGCAGCTGGCTCTATCACGGGCGAGGATGGACGCACTCTGTGGGAAAAGGGCATGCCGAGGGATCATTCTTCTCGTCTCGAAGCTCTTCTTCAAACGGTGTACTTTCTGCAACTGCGTATTTTTTGGCCTTCGAGGGAGCGATGGACATCGGTCGTTGAATTGTGAAGACTTCGTTTTCGGCGAGGATCAGGTAGGTTATTACATTGAATTCGTCGGGGAAGGGTCGAAGAATCTAAATGAATTTCATTTCTTAATGGCAAAATGATGTATCCCAAAAAACCAAGAAAGGCTCTTCCCTAAGTCGACATCTCTCTCTTGCCTTGTCTCTTACTTCTGAAACTGGGAGGGGGGGGGGGGGGGAAAAAACGCAAAGAAATGCATTAATTAAAATAGAGAGCTGCTGTGTTCTCCGCAACCGTGAGGAATTGAAGCGACAATTTGTTGCAGCGATTTTTTGCTGAGAGGTTGGGAAGCATGCTCAATGTCATGCCTGTAGATGCTTTAATAATGGACTACAAGGGAATTTGACTTTGTGGCAGGAAGAGATTGAAGAATCGGAATGGCCTATTGATCTCAGGCCTCATGACGTTTCAATAGGCATATGAAGTGCCGGTGCAATGAAGTCCAGCGATGAAAGGTTTGCTACATACAAAAATAAATACCTCTGGCAGTGATACTCCCTATGATGTCATGTGTTGAGGAAAAAAATATTTCAATCGTCGACTTATCATTAGAAGTCCCCGTTCAAAATTTCATCGTGGAACTCCAAGATGTTTCTTCACGGGAAACGGTAGGATGACTCGTTTCAATTGGAGCGTTTGGGTAACTTTCTTCGCAGAAAGTCGTCGTAAGCCCTTGAAAAAGCCCTAATCGACTTCAAGATGCATTACTACAAGTCCGTGTTCTCACACTTTCCTAGATTTGCAACATTAATTGCGGACAGTGCAGAAGGCTATGCAGAAGGAAACAGACTTATCATCTTATTGGATATGTTGAATAGGTAATCTTGAGCTAAGCCAAATCGTGAACATTAGCATCCCCTGAAGGATGAGCTGCGGAATTTCATCGTAGGGTAGGCTTAGAGAACAGAATAAAACCGGATTTTTAAATACCAATCGTGTGTACGGTCATCCCAATTGGTTGACAACGTCCATAGGATCTCTCCCGAAACCATTTGGAACATGGCGTCAATTTGGAGTTCGTTCGAACTATATAGGGTTGCGTAATCGAGGCTGTTTAGGACAATGTTATCAGTGCGCAAAGCAACAAGTGATAAGCCGATGGTTGCTTTGGTGACAATGGGGTTCGAATAAATTATATCTGGGAAGGGAAAGCTTCAGGATCTGTTCTTTTTTATAAATATTTTTCGTGAGTTGTCTGAGAAGATACCAGTTGCCCTTTGGCCTGCCGAAGGGATACGCCTCGGTCGCGATGATGCGGGCACCGCTCACGGGCGGGGAAAAGGCAGGGAGAAACGTGGAGATAAGATCGAACTGATGCTTCCGCTAATCTCGCTGGCTTTTCCAGCCTGGCGAGATAAAGAACCGAACGCCGAGTGGGGTCTTTCCCACTCTATACCGAGGATTTCCTCCCGAGCTACAAGCACCCTGTTTCAGCACTTGTGTAGATACTTTTCTTCAGTTGTGCAAATTTCAAGGGCTTCTTAACATACATGGAATGAGACCGGGACCTTTTCCTCATCGTATCTCATTTCCTCCATCTTCTGACCGCAGGTAGTAGGTTCTATGGAGAAGGGGACCCATGGAGTCTCACCGGCAAGCACTCAGGTGCATCGGCCTATTCTGCCGGCATACCTCCGCCGCGAGAATGATCATCCCCTTCTACTTTCTCCTACTTCTGGGCCTCTGGAGCAGCTATCTCGTTTACAGAGATGTCAGGAGCCGGGAGAATGCTGATCCCGCGCTCGAAATGAAAGGAAACGTGGTTTCGATACGATCGAAAACCGAGTTCTCCGGTGCCAACGAAAAGAGACGGCCAAATTTGGGCCCTGTACACGCAAGAGCCCCCCGTGCTGAGGGCCGAATTGAACTTGCCGATCGATTGGGTAGTGACCTATGAATCGGACGCTGACGTCAGGATCAATCAATACGGAGGAGTGACAAGAAGACACAGAAGCGATACTTTAGTTTCGCATTCGATAGAGAGAAAGTTTGGAGTAGCCCTCATCAGTCACTGCAACGCTGAGAGCAAACGGGACAATCTCCTCAAAGACCTTCAAAAACAAAACCTTAAAATTGACGTGTATGGAAAATGTGGCAGCGAGGAATTACCAGGAGATATAGTCGACGGGTATGCATACTTGGCCAAGAACTATAAATTTTTTTTCAGCTTCGAAAATGCCATCTGCAAGGAATACGTTACCGAAAAGTTTTACCGAGCTCTCGAGTTTCCCTGGATACCCATCGTCTTGGGCGGAGCGAATTATTCCTCTCTGGCCCCCCCGAAATCCTACATCGACGTCATGGACTTCCCCGGCGTTCGGAGCCTGGCCGAGTACCTCGAGCACCTGGACGGGAACGAAACCGCGTACTTGGAGTACTTCCAGTGGAAGTCCGAACACACCGTGAGTTTCGACGAGGCCAGAGGCTGCAGAATGTGCACGCATCTGCACAAGGCTGGACACCTTAAAAGCGAGAAACTCGTCGATCTCCAGAAATTCTCGAAGAAACGGCGTTGCTTCCTTCCGTCCAATACGAAACATATCTTTTCCAGACCGTTATTCAATGAATAAATCCTTGAGCCCATTAAAAATGCTCATACTCCGCAACGGATGGAATTTTCTCTCCAAAATAAATTGAAGTCGGAATTGAAAAAATTGATGAAATTCCTCTCGTTACCATCACTTCCAATCGGAACGCATCCTACTCCAAGGGTATAATTTGCTATGTTAATAGGAATGGAGCCTAGATCAATATATTATTTTTGGGTTAATTTCTTATTTCTTGTCATTTCTAGTCACTTTTCCACACTTGTAGGAATCTCAGGAATGTGCAGTGTTTTTAGTCTTTCTAAAAGAAAAATCAGCAATCGATGTTATGTAAAAGAATTCTCGTCGTGCTGCATAATTTTGACATGGGAAAGTCATTTCTGTAATGAGGTTTTTTCTATTCAATTTTGATGTTTCTCCCTTTAATGAATGATGCAGCAAATATGCTACATTGCAATATATTTTTTTTAGAATGCGTAGGTAGAGAGCTCTAGCGGTAAGCTACAGCTCTCTTGGTTCGAAGCAGATGGGCCTTGGAGTCCATCTGGTACGCCCTTGTGTTTATTTCACAGAGAATAACGGATGTGATATGCCTGTGACAATTTTCGGACCGAATCCCTTTTCCCGACTTCAAATACATCTCCTTCCAGCATACGAGTTCATCAGCAATGAAGGAGTCGTCACGAGGCGCCAGATGGCTCCAGCTGGAACGTCCCGGTAGAGACCTCATTACTCTGAGAGGAATTTCCGTCTTCCCCGGCAGCATACAAGCTAAAGTTTGGGTGAGACTGAAGACTCCACGAAGCCTGAATGTTCCCGCCCCGCCCATATATACCTATACATTGTGTTCCATTTAAAGCGCAACCCAACAACAACCGCGTACTACGATACAAAAATGAAGTCTTGTCTTGTCCTCGAGAAAGTGATGGACATTTTCGACATCTGCTGTGAAGCTGTTACGAACGTTCCTGTAATATACTCCCTAACAAAAACTGCCAAACAACTCGTATGTCTTGTTTTATTGCTGTTGTTCTTTGGGTTGCGTTTTAAATGGAACACCCCGTATAACACCATTTTCTGCTCGGCAGCTCCTATGAAGAGCGACGCAGTCTATCACGATGAACTTCCGCTCTCACGACATATTCCACGCAAGCTCCAAAGCCCTCCATATATGATTTATATATTTTTCTGCCGTTGTAGGAGTGATTACGTTTCGTACATGGAGCCTGTGCTTTTGGTCACCTTCACTGGCGCAAGCAACACGAACAATCTTTCGGACAAAAATTACGAGGAGACATTGACACATGGGTGTGTATTTAATTTTTTTTGGGGGATGGATGCTTCTGATTTTTTATTAACAGTTACTGTAAGCGTTCTTGGCTCCGAGCGTTTACGCAAAATTAAAGAACCTCAACATGAGGAACCAATGAAGCAACTTGGGGCTTGAATCTCTCTCCTTCCCCTCCTCCTCCCCTGGATCTGCCGCTGCTTTGCGCATATCCATCGACCACACTGCTTCTTGAAAGCCAGGTCTCCTGCACGAAAGTTCAGCAGGATTTAGAGAGAGCTTTGCCCCTGCTTCTGCCTCGAACCCATGCCTGTTAGGAGATGAAATGCACAGTCTTTGACGTGGATTTTCGCTCTGTGGCTGACGTCTGACACCTCCCCGATCCGCTTGGACAAGCCCATCATCTTCTTCATGAGACACGAAAACTTTAATCTTTAGCAGAGTTGCAAGGACAATCGTTCCGTGACGTGCTCTTGGGTCGATGAGAGATATGCAGGATGTTTCTAAAATATAGTTCCAATTTTGAACGGGAATATTTAAAAAACTAATACACATACAGTACATAAATGGAATTTGTATCATCTTGTGGTGCAACTCAAAATGTTTTCATTGACAGTGTTTTCTTCAAAGTGGTGCCTCAGTGAGTAGAGTAACAGAAAAAAGAGAAATGGCGACCGTGCAAGAGAAGGCTCAAAGCGGACATAAAATAAGGAACACCCAGTACAGTCTTTTAAAAAATTATATTGATATTACCAGAAAACTACACATTCATGCTTGCGAAGCTGAGCGATTCTGCATGTTAGCGGGACTTCGAAGGTGTTTCCCGACACCTTTCTCTTAGTTGACGGTTATCATGCGGTTTGTCTCAGAAGTGACCGTAGAATGGGGTGAGGACTTCCCCACTCTGCTCCGAGAAAAACTCTTCCGGGACCGCAAATGAATCATGAAATAGTGCCGGATTTTATTCAGCGCACGGGGGACGGACGTGAGATGAAGAGGCATTGCACGAAAATCAAAAGAAACTAAAGGCGAATGTTCTTGTCCAAGACAGAACTAATGCATGCCGGTAAGTCTGCTCAAACGTTACGAACGCTCTGGAGGGATCGGAACCTCATGATTAAGTTCACTAAGGACCTCTTATGACTTAGCAAAACATACGCATAACATACGAGGGGCGTTCAAAAAGGTTTTTATCTGAGGCACTTTAAGTTGTAATACGCCATGCATATTTTATTTCATAGAAAGAGAGATGTCTTTGATGATGAATGGAAATTTTTCGACTTATTTGTCTATGATGGAAAGCTTCTATGAATTTTTTTCAATGTGATACCAAAGAGTCTGCTGAAGGGGTATAAACATTAAAAAGAATGCTGCTATGAATTTTCTAACCTTGAAGGAGTCATTTTCCTTCTTGGATCTTGCAGAGTAGGGTCAATAAAACAGTATCCTCTCAGCCGACAAAAGATCTACTGAGAAACCGACTCCTTCAAGGTTAGGGTTACAGTTGAACCCGCAATCGATGCACTCCCTTCACCATCCTCAATCCACTCATGTCGTCTGGGGTCTTTTTTCATCCCACGGGATGGGTATATTGAAAGAACTCCTGAAATTATCGACGGGGAGACATCCCCACATTTGTTATAGCCTTGAAGAAGCAATCAGAGGCTTATTGCTTACTTTGTGTACTGTCCATTAATGATAATCGGCTTATCTGACTCTCGCTGTCGCCATGAATCTTATCGAATGCATTCAGAAACATAATGAGGTGAAAAGAGATCCCAAAAAGCCGTCACGTCAGTTTCGAGCCGACAGCAAGGTAGGGTTTCGCTTGTTATCTAACTCCAGATGGAAGATATTGGTAGTGCAACGGATTCCGTACTTCGAGCCGAATGAGAATTTCTTCTGCTGGGCATACAGTGCTGCGACTCCGAATTGCGGCGAGGCATAGATCCCAGGTTCATACATCTGTCTTACGGATTTTTCCATCTTGAACCCCTCACTGATGATGCCTGTCATACCTTCGAGGTTGGTACCATGGAACGCCTTCCGCCACGTGTTCAGCCACTGGTCATTCCGTCCGTATCGCGATGCGTTCAACCTGATCTGCGTCCAGGGTAGACTTGCCAAGTGCACGGTTTTTTGATGGTCGAGCGCTGCTTCCTCTTTCTGGATGTCTATTCCAAAGTTTTTCAGAACCGCCTTAGAGAGACTGAACGCAAATTGGGGATCCATCCCGCAAACCACAGACAGAGCGATTTCGTCTCCGACCCAATAGTTTGACTGCGATCAAGTTATTGCACCTAAGCACAGTTCACAGCTTGACTTCTCATCTCCCAACAGAACTCACCGGGCCTTTATCCACCGAGAGTTCATGGTCGCCTTCAAATGGCCACTTCCTAATCTAGATAAGGATAATGCCTTATCATCAAAAAGATAACGACCCTACCACCTCACTACCACTTCACTATTAGCTCCGAAATCCTTTCCTGTCCAAAGGATGATGAGGTATTTCGTTTCGCCAATGCAGATCTCAACATTGTTTCAGTATAAAAACGAATTTTAGCAGAATGGATCAAGGGTTTTTGCATGATACATCACAGTAGAATGTGGGTCCAAAATTAATATGAAAGGTCATCCGGGTCAGGTCTATTGTCAACTTTGAAAATAAAAATATTGAGTTTGCACATCTACGAACAATTATAAAACAAATGAACAATCGATGATGAAAATCGGTTGAGAAACCTGGGAGGAATTCACCGGAAAATCTGGCCACACATATATCAGCAGATACGCATTTAGATGAGGCCGTTCCACGCAGTTTCCGGGAGGAAAACCGGCCCTGGCTCCGAACGAGAAAGAATATTAAAAAATCCTGTTTCCGAGGGATAAAGGGTTCGTTGGAGAACTCGTCGGTGGTCGAAGGGGACCACCGGGTCCAATTCCACCTCTGGCACGGAATGCCTTGAACGCAGGGGAAGGGCAGGTGTGAAGGGGAGCCGGTTCCTCCAGGGCCCCTCCACACTAAATGAATACGACTATTGCCCTCATTCCTTCCTCTCTCCCCCTCTCTGTCTCTGTCTCTCTCTAACCAGTC